>JAHDVE020011887.1:0-83076 GCA_022606495.2 Halesus radiatus
GTTGAGGATTAGGCATTTATAAAGCGCTCTACTTGTAAATTCTACGTAAGTACTTCAGCTTTACGCATTTACATGCTACTCCATCTATCTCTCCATAATACCTATATTCAATCTGGTATTTTTTTTTAACATTGTTTACATCTGTTTTAACATGATTTTTCTGTCTTTCTTCAGATGAATATCATATTTTCTTTTATAATATCAGGAAAATTCTACGCGGCACTGCTTGGAATCATGAAACTGAAGGTAATATTACAACACTTTAGTAAGCCCTACCGTGGCTGGAAAAATATGTTATCCTTCAACTTCTTGGACAGCGTAATTTAAATTATATAATATGATTCAATATTAGTTACTGCAGGTGTTTAATAAATACACTTTTGAAATATGTACCTACAGGTATATTGAACAGAGGTAAGAAATCAGGATAACAATAATGCATGACAATTTTCTTCCGTTTCAAATAATCTTCCATAGAAATAATCCAGTTATTATATTATAGGGAACATAAATATTAGCAAATTTGCACTAGCAAATCTGCTCATCTGCTAATATATTCATACTACCCACTCACTGATGTAGACCGAATGACTTTCCTAAAGAATTTCCAATTTAAAGTGAAGTCAAATACATAAGTCAAAATAGCGCGCTATGATAGAATACTTCATATATACGGTTGTATCAGGACGAACCCGACGACAAAGTATGACCAGTGATTCCTGGGTTTACTTGAAATTGAAAAAATGTAGATGTCATTTTGGTCTCCGGTGTAATTTTTCTTAATTTAAGGATCGGGTCGGTGAGTTTGGCGGTTACTTGACCGAATAACAACATGCGATTTTTAACACCGGAAATCAAAATGCTACCGTAAGATATTATTTTACGTCCTCGCATTTTACTCTACGCCACTTTCGAAAAATTCTCTAATGCCAACTATTGTTTAAATTGATCAAGAATAAGAACATTATTTTTAAATTTTTTTTTATAAAAAAAAAATGTATTTATTTGTTATTTATTAGGAACTTTTAACAGAGCGATAACAAATATTATATTACACTGATAGAAATAATAAAAAAGTAAGGTCATGAGTCAATTTATAAAATTAATAACAAGATTATAATCAATTGACCATAGAGCATTTCTCCCATATATTAAATAATATTCTCGAATCTGGAAATTCATAGAACTTACAAACTTATTACGCGTTACTATTAAACATTTATCTGTTGATTATTAATCACATTTATTTTTTGAAGTATCTACAATGGTGTAATGCTTTTCTGTTGAGTTAAACTTTGCACAGGTGGCACAAAACTATTTAAATTCACCCACTAAGTAGGTAATATAATGAAACTTCATTCTATTGTGAGTTTAACTTAAGAACAACCTGCTACAGTTCCAAATTTGGTTCCTACTGCGCATACCCACCCCCTCGCATGCGTCCCATCTCCCGCGCACGGCTGCGACGGCCATGTAACTCCGCCCATACACGCGTTTCTGAGATATTAACCCATTCATACCGTGGATGTTCAGTCAAATTATCATAATATTATCAATTTCGGATTAATTCCCTAGCTATTTTAATGAACCTGATGCCACATAAAATGCAATATGTATATTTTAATATTATAACCATAATTATTTAAATGTATAAAATGAGTTAAATTTGTGTTTGTAGGTAGGTAATACAGAATTAAAAAAAATGCTGTTTTTGAATGTGTTAACGTGGATACCAAGTCGCGGAGAAAGTAGTGGGGGAAAGGGGCAGGACATGCGCGCTCACGTCAATGATGGACAGGGTTATAGGAATTATTACTCCACGCCACTTTTAAAAATTATAACAAACATTACTTAAGTATAAGAATTATTTATGAGGTTCACAAACTTCAACAAGTTATAAAAAAAAATCGGATATTAATCCGAGGCACTGTCTAGTTACAATTGTGTTCGTTAAGAAGTTGTCAATCATTATAAAGATAGCTGATATGGGTTAAAAAAATGGACAATAATATTGACAAATCTTGAATTTGAGATATGATATCGATGAAGATGAGATAAATTGAACTGGTCTCATTAGTTGGTTAAGCGGTTGCCCCGGACAGGCAGAGGTCCTGGGTTCGAGTCCCAGATGCGACTGAAATCTTTTTATTTTCTGACGTTTTTTCTGTTTTCATATTTCCTTTAGGTTATGTAAAAATTATTTTATACAATGATTAAACTGATTTTTTCATTGTTTTTATGCTTCTGTTTCAATACATAAATCTTTTATCCAGACTGAGTTATAGAATAATACCGTAGGTATCTAAGAACAGTCTTGAGACCCAAGACCTATAATAACGTATTATTTATCCATTAGTTTTAATATGTATAACTTCCAAGACTTTATCTCTACTTTTATTCTAAAAATCTTCTTCGGAAATGATAAGAAAATAATGACTTCGCCCGTCCTCTTGTGATAATATATTATTCAATATGACTGATTTAATAACACATCATAAGAATTATTTATCTAGTCGTGTGATTCACCTTTCTTGGAATCTACTAATATAGATATTAACAAATGATTTCTGAGAATAGAGATAAAGTTCTGATAACGTGGGAACTCACTTATTGACTCACTTCCGAAGAAAGTTTGTTCTGTAAAGATACGGAGATAAATTCTTCTTATTCTTTTCTTTTTATATATAGAATCAACCTTATTAAAATACTAGAAGGCAGGTGAAGTTTAGTAGCATTGGGTATTATTCTGGTTGACAGACACTAAGAAAATTTATACCTGATTATCGAAAATATACCTCATTGAAAAAGATAATATTTACACATCCCAAATGAACCACGAAACCGAAAAAACAACACAAATTAAAAATATTTCAGTCGCATCTGGGTGCAGATGGCATAAATTGAACTGGTTTCATTAGCTAAGTTGGTTAAGCGGTTACCCCGGATAGGTAGAGGTCCTGGGTTCGAGTCCCAGATGCGACTGAAATATTTTTATTTTCTGTTGTTTTTTCAGTTTCGTGGTTCATTCGGGATGTGTTAATATTATCTTCTTCAATGATTAAAATATTACAATGAGGTTTACAAACTTCAATAAGTTATAAAAAATAAATTGAATATTTATTTCCAGACTTGTAAAATAAGTCAATAGATGTCTCATATGAATAAAAATCGGGTAGGTACATCCGAGACTCTATTCCGATTGCAATTGTGTTCGGGTAGAACTTTGCGATCATCATAAGGATAGCAGCCAATAATATGGGATTTTAAAAATGGAGGATAATATTAACAATTCTTGAACTTGAAGTATGATATCGGTGTAGATGGCGTAAATTGAACTGGTTTCATTGGCTAAGTTGGTTAAGTTGGTTAAGCGGTTGCCCCGGATAGGCAGAGGTCCTGGGTTCGAGTCCCAGATGCGACTGAAATCTTTTTATTTTCTGTTGTTTTTTCGGTTTCGTGGTTCATTTGGGATGTGTTAATGTTATCTTCTTCAATGGTTAAATATTACAATGAGGTTAACAAACTTCAATAAGTTATAAAAAAATAAATTGAAAATATACCTACTACAGAAATAATCTTGACACTGAACACCTACAGTTATTGAGAGGAAAGGGGCTATTTTATTCTAGGTGAAATTGAGTTGAAAATAAAAAATATTATGGAAATCAACGTTCACAGATGGCGTTAATTCTTAATATCTTGAAAAAAAAACTTTTAGTAAGCGTTTCTTTAAAATTTTGAGATGATTTGTTTGTTTCTCATTTATTTTAAGACACTTATATAAATACAATATTTTATTGTGATACTAATACAAACAGTATGTATGTGAAAAGTAATTGAGCTTTGAACTTACAATAACAATTTATTCCATTTCATGTTCCGCATGTACACCCGTCAACAACCAAATCATCTTAATATTTAAAAGCATTACGGGCTAAAGGCTTATTTTTTTAATATTAAGATTTGACGCTATCTGTGATAGGGAATTTGCATAATAATTTTGTGTTTCACCTTAAAGTCCCAGAAGAACTTACAAAATGCTACCATATTTTGTTGCGCTGAAGAAATAAATCAATAGAAGTGTGTTGAGGGCGTCTATGGTGTGTCAGAAATAAGGTGTCAATATATGGATTATGTTTTTACTTATAATGATGAAGAAAAAAAAAGCAGCAGGGATTTTGAAAATAAAATGAAGCATATGTTTTTTCTGGGTATTTTAGTCAAACTGTGTTTTATTGTTGAAGCTGATGAGAAAAATATTATTTTAACTATAATCAACCTTAAGTCTAACATCTGCACGAACATCGGTTGAAAGACAATTAGTACCTTTATTGATCGATGAAATTGCTGACCTCAAAGCAGTAACTTTAAAACTACAAATTATTTCTGAAGTTTTAGTCCAGCTTTGCGTGATGTCTTGGTCAAAAAATGTTGTAGTTTCTAACCCTGAATAAAACTGGATAAAACTCAGTAAATCGATCAGCTTCGTAATACAGACAACGTGACAACGTTGAAACGTGAAAACAACATACGTATTGTGTTACTCGAGCAATCTCTCTCACTAGTTAGTCAACAGACAGACTTTTATCGGGATCAATTCAAACAATCTAGTCAATATGGGACTGGCACTGATTTTGAAGTTTGTTAAAACTTGCCACTAAAAAACAAGCCGAGATATTAATACTCCCGGCAAGGTAAAGGTTAACCTTGAGATATGACAAATACATATTCATTATCATAATATTCAGAATGTCTGCTTACATTACCCAATACTATAATAATAATAGTTAAATGTAACAAGTTTGCAGCACCATTTTTATTTCAAATTACCTATTCCTGCTTTTCAGAAAAATTAAAAAATTTATTAAGTGCTTTTTTCGTTTGTCAGCGGGAACATATTGACAACATGTGTATACGAGGTGCGTTCAAAAGAAAAGGTGAATTTCGAATTTTTTCGAAAAGTATTTATTTATTCATCAATATCCATTTTCTCCCCTTCAAAGTAATCCCCTTCAGATATAATGCACTTATGCCAGCGCTTTTTCCAATCCTCGAAGCACTTCTGGAATGCGCTTTTCGGTATGGCCCTCAGCTCGTTCTTCGATTCTGACTTTATCTCCCCAGTTGTGGCAAAACGCTTTCCTTTCATTGGTCTCTTCAGTTTCGGGAATAGGAAAAACTCGCAGGGAGCCAAATCTGGTGAATACGGTGGTTGAGGCATGATTACGGTGTTGTTTTTGGATTAAAAAAAAACCGAACAATCATTGATGTGTGAACTGGTGCATTATCGTGATGCAAAATCCATGATTTGTTTTCCCACAATTCCGATCGTTTGAGCAGTATTGCTTCACGCAAACGATACATAACTTCCTTGTAGTATTCCTTATTAACCGTACGACCTGTTGGCAAGAACTCATGATGCACCACGCCATTGTAATCGAAGAAAACAGTGAGCAAAACCTTTAATCGAACTTGGCGTGCTTTTTTCGGTCTTGGCTCTTCTGGCCGCTTCCATTGGGATGATTGGGCCTTGGTTTCGACATCATAACCATATACTAATGCGACGTTTGCTCAAAATTTAACAATTTCGGAACAAACTTCGCTGCCACACGTTTCATGCTTAAAACATCCGAGAAAACTCCATGGCATGAGCCGATTGATATGCTAACATCCTCTGCAACATCCCTAATATTGATTCGACGATTTTCCAAAACCATTTTCTTCACTGTTTCGATGTTTTCTTCGTTTGTTGACGTGGTTGCAACTCCAGGACGCTCAACATAACAAAAAAAATCGATAATCGAATGTACACAGCCCGCGAAAATTAAAAATTCACCTTTTCTTTTGAACACACCTCGTATATATTTTTTAAAGAAACATCAATGTAAATCAAATTTAGTAATATTGTTATTAATTTCTGCCAGTATTTTAGTTTTTATTGTTGTGGCAGCTGTTTCGGCGATCAAAAGCCATTTTCAAACTGTGCCTAAAAAACCTAAAAATAAAAATCCTAAACTAAATTATAGTGGCATATATGAATTAACACGTGACCACAGCGACTGTAATGATACACATATCGGACAGACGGGAAGGGCTTTCTCAAATAGATTCAAAGGACATACACGATGTTATAATAATAGAAGCACTTTTTCGAAATTCGCAGAACATCTCTTATTGAACAATAACGTCCCACTTGATAAGAGCCAAAACCCTTACATATAGAAATAAAGGGTCACAGATAAAATTTCCTTGAATAATTGAAAATTAATAAAAAAAACGAATGATCCAAGTATAACATTAATCAATAAAGTAAGGAAAATTATTCCAAAACAATAATACACTTTAAAAAAATCAGTCAAGAAAACACTGTCATTTAAACACGGGGAAAATACATTTTAAACGGAAGTAACTCGCAGAATAGAGAATTTTAATTATTGTCTAACTAAATAGGTTTAGATATAATAAACAATTTTAAACATCGTCCAAATTAGAATTGGGTGGGATAATGTTTGGATGTAGCATATATTAGTTCTACAAGAATGTCCCTAAGAAAGTTGTAATATAAGTATGGCAGTGTTATTTTGAATAAAATAGTTTGGTTTTATTGAACATTTGTTGAAATATTTTAATTTGTGTTTGTGTTAAGTGTTACCTAGATCTAATAGAGTGTTAATTACCAGAAAGGTGTTTAAGAAGTCAGTGTACCGGAATGCCTATAGGCACTGGTATCTTTTTGTGGGTTTTTATACTGTAAAACCTGTTGGTAGCATATTTGAATGAACCACAATTACGTGTCAATAAAATAACAAACGTGAGAACTTTGGATTATTTGAAGTTCGACACGAATTAGGTAATACATATTTGAAATTGGTGTTCGCCATTGAAAAACATGTTTACGATTTTCAAAGTTATATTACTGTATGTATTTACAGGATAACTTCCTACGATTTTATTTTATTTAGAAAGACACTTATTCAGTCATACGAAAATATAATTTAAAATACGTGTATTTTCATATTTCTTTATCAACCTTTTTTCATAACATTAGAGAGAGGAAAAAAACATTTCTCTGAATATGTAGCTATTCCGAAACAACCACTTATACTATAAGCATACAATTTGTTAAATAAATAGACGTATTATTTGAGAAGATGGTACAATTTACAGAACATCAATTTGAAAAATACAAGTCAATTATTACGAAATAACAATGAGGAAGCGGACGGCGCATAGAACGTCTTTTATTCCCCGGTTGGTGTCAATTGACATTCGGCAAAGTAAGGTGTTATGCAACTGATGGGAAAAAGAAGGCGTCATTTCTAATGATGTGTTCCGAGATATGTAACCAACACTCACTTCTAAGGTTTAATGAAAACCGATGTGACCTTCAACCTATTTTTCTTAACGGTATCAACTAAATTTCAGTATCATAAAGCTTATCGACGAACCCAAACATCATAAAATTGGCAGCTTTAAATCTATTTTTCATAAGTTATTCCAATTAATGATCTCCCTTAGTTAATAACTCACATTTTGTGCTCTGTATCCAACAATATTAGGCGACAGCGATGATTAAAAACAAAAAAAAAACCCAATTACTTCCTCAAATCAAAAGCACCGACTTCTTTCAGGCGTTATATCGAAAAAAAAATCAAAATTAATCGTTAACAATACCTGAGAGCATAATATGCCTATTTGGTTTAATCATTGTGTTCAATTTAATTTGTAGAATTCCATTATTATTTAAGGTTTTTGAAATTTCACAGTAACTATTATTATTCAATTTAAAAAACGATTTATTTATAAAAAAAGTTCTGCTAGGTAATTAGTATTTAGTGTTACAGCATTGTTTCGCCTTCCAAAAGCATTATCAAACTAACTGTTAGATAATAATCCCTACGTAGCAAGTCAGTTTGATAATTTTGTTTTATTTATTTTATTTTAGTTTTTTGAACATTTAAGTATACAAAATAACACATTTTAACTTATATACTATTTGCGTGTAACTAATTATTGTAACTTATATACTATTAGGTACTTTACATATAGCTAATGATAACTTATATAATATTGGAAATTATCTTGCTTAACTTAACACCGTGTTTTATTCTTTAATTTATTCATTCGTGTAATTTTGATTGGGACCGGCATCGAAGTATTATAACATATCATAACTTTGTAAAATAAACTGTTTTGCGTATTGGCATTGTTTGTTTTCGGTAGTCTGATTTCCTTACATTTTCTTGTATTATGTCTATGAAGTCCGTGTTGTAAATAAAATTGTTGGAAATATTTTGGTAGAAAGTTAATAATAAATATTTGTTTCACTGTTAGCCAATTTAGTTTTTCTAACATTTTAGCTACTTTGGAATATCTATTTTGCTTTAATATTATTCACATTTCTCTATTTTAGGGAATTTGTAACTTGTTATGATCTCTGTCGTTACACGAGAAAACTATCGTTAAGCAGTAGTTGAAATGTGGAGCGATAATGGAGTTGTAAGTTTCATTTTTCTGGAAATTTTTTGACGAATTTGTCCGAAAGGGGAAATCTTTTTGTCAATTTTTTTTGTATGTAATCAGCATGTTTATTAAAGGCAAGTTTTGTGTCTAATATAACTCCAAAGTATTTCATATCATATACATTTTCCATAATTTCACCATAAATTTTTATTTTGCTTTTGCTACATGTCTTTTTACGTCCATTTATCATATATATTGTATTATTTTTATTCAATTCAAGTTTATTTATTTTTAGCCATCTTGATACATTATCTAGTTCATTAGTCAAAATATTGATTAATTCCTCATAATTATCTCCAATTATGTATATAAGTGTATCATCAGCAAATAATCGTATTTTGTACCTGGAAAATATTTTGACCATGTCATTAATATAAATAATGAACATTAAAGGTCCCAGGACTGATCCCTGCGGTACTCCTAAATTATTCTGCATTGGTTTTGAGAATTTATTGATTACTTTTATTACTTGTTTTCATTCTTTCATATATTCTTCTAATAATTTTATAGTTACATCTGAGAAACCAATTTCGTTAAGCGTTCTTATCAGTATTTGTTTATCTACACTTTCAAATGCCCTTTGAAAATCCAGAAATGTTGCTAAGATATATTTTTTATTATTTATTCCTTCCTTCCATTCTTCAACCACTATGTTTAATGCTGTTTCATAAGAGTTATTGGATTTGAAACCAGATTGTTCTTGGTATAAAAACTGTGTTTTATCTAAGTGTAACAAAATTTGTTATTTTATTATCACGTCAAGTATTTGTTCACATGCTGGTAATATGTTGATGGGGCGATATTCCTCACATGTTCTAGTATTTTTAACTTTTGTAATAGCTATAATAGTAGATAGTTTCCATGGCTATGGAAATTTTCCTTCCTTAATTGTCTCATTAATAATACTTAACAGTGTAGGTCGAATTACTGGAAAAGCATCTCTGATTATACATATAGACAATCCTTATTTGTTTTTTGATTTAATTTTATTTAAGATTTTAAATAAATATTTTGCATTTATTTTTTTATATTAATTATAACGCCTTCGGAAGGCGAAACATCTGTCACCCGTAAAAATAATTACCTAGCAGAACTTTTTTTATAAACAAACCGTTTTTTAAATCAAATTATAACAGTAATTATTTAAACTACTATATGAAATTTATCATTTTGCATAATCGTTCACCAGACCAAACGAACCAGAAAAACTTAGTATTCCATTTGAACGGACATTCGAAAGGTTCGTATTATTCTCCTGGGAGATTTTATTTTGTGGTTATCATGTAGTTAATTGCATCTTGTCTTATGCACCATACAGGAATACTGGAGTTGTTTATATAGCACTCACCTGAGCGATCTGATCGAATCTCCCGAACAGTTCATTAAGCGTCTTGACCAGGTCCGAGGCGCTGAGCTGCTCCGAGAGGGGGGTGAAGTTGACGATGTCCGCGTACAGGATGCTCACGTTGTTGTGCCTCTGGACGTACATCTCATGAAAGCGTGTCTGCTTCGAGGACATCTCCTGGCAAGCGTCGGCCATCTTCAGCATGATACTCCTCTTCACCTGGAATGTAAAAAACAATATGATTAGCTGTATGACAATGAGCAAATAATGAGCATTTGGTTTAAATGTACTGCTAGCTAACGACCGACGTTCTTCTCAGGCGTACAAAAATCAAATATATTATGGAGGTCCCCACCTAAGAACACGCGTACTTCAATGGGTATGGGTACCACTACCCCGATAAACATTAATTGGATAACCAACGCCTGTGTCATAGGTCCGTCGGTTTTGTGACTTATTAGAAGTTCTCAGGTTCATGGGATGAGGTGTATCCAGGTTTTGGCGACGAATGCGTCTGCCCACCAGCTGCGTGGTAGGCCAGATAGGGAAAGACCGTTTGAGAGAGACCCCTTGACCTATCCAGCCGAATTCTCTGGATTCATCGCCTTGCACCGCAATGGGCGGGATCGATTAATACATCCGTCACTCCTGAACACACTGACCCCCAGATTCCTGCCCACCCCTAATTTCCTTCCCAGAACTACCTCTCTTTCCTTTCCTTAAGAGAACCTAACACCGTCCCAAAAATGACATAGACCCCGAGGGAAATTATTTTCGTCGAACCTGCATTATGGAATGATAGTAAAAAAAAATTTTTTGTGTAATATTTATATGATTTCCTTGTGGAATACACTTTGAACAGTGGAAATTTTAATTATTATTATTTAATGATTCATGTTTTTATTTATCTATTTATACCCGTCAAATCTTTTACATGAACATTTATAAATAATATTCAAAAGGTAGATATTATAAGAGATAATACAAAAAGACACAACATAATTTGACACTTTTTTCCAGAGTTTAGTTTCAAATAACCTAGTTCTACACGATGAAAAAAAAAGTATTATTGAATGCTTATACTGTAACATTGACGTACCAAATATATCAAAAAAATCGAAGTATTTGTTCCCCAGGTGTTGAATTTGTCGCATTGGTGTATAATATAGCAACGCTGAAGTCGAATTGTCACAATAAAATGGTAGATACTGTCTTGTAACTGTCCTACCAGGTATATGAAAACCAATAAAATATAGCAGTTCAGGGATATAAAACATTGAAGTCACAATCTTAAACAAATATGCTAAATCGCAAATAATCCTTCGATCAGACAATTATTCTAAATTTAATGAATAAATTTTGCCTGATGTTCGGATTTTCTAAATCGTATTATAATAAATGTATTATTTCTATAGCGCCGTTTCCGTGGGAAAATCGCCTCTAGGGCGATGACAATGTTCTTATATACTCATCGGTGACGTTCTTTGATTTTAGTAATTTTCAGGAGCAAGAAGCTATGTGATACCAAACAAGAGCTATGTAATAAAAACAAACGCTGTTTTTGAAGCTATGTGATAAAAACAAACTGGACCATGGCACCCATGTTTATGAATATGTCATGGATGAATGGGGTAATAATAAGCATGTAAAAGCCTAGATGGGCGCATAATTAAATAAAATAAAATGAAAACAAAAATTAAAAAATTAACAATTAAAAAAAAAAACTAAAAAACCAAATTTAACAAACAAAAATAAAACAAAAATTGTGGAAAATTCCGAAACTGAATTATGTCCTACTAGCTGAAGTATCCGCCGGCGATGCCCGGGGTTATGAATGGTTTGGAGGAAAGTTTTGAGGTTGTTATGTATTACCCTTACCCCTTCCCTACCCCTACCCCTACCCCTATCTAGTAGTTTTTCTCTTATTTTGAACGTCATGTGCGCGAAATTTCATAAAGTACTAAAATTCTGCTTTAAGGGCTGGGAAAGAGGAATGGGGGTGGTTTTTCAAAACCAGACGTAGACAGTAACCTTTCCCGTGTTTCAAAGGTCAAGTGTGCAAATTTTCATCAAGCTCGAAATAAAACTGTAGATTTGTATACAAAACGAACACACACCGCCCGCCCGGGACATTCTTCTTTATATAAAAGAAGAAGAAGATTACCAGGGTGATACTCCTTAGTATCTTTCATCCCAGCATGTCAATCCAAGTAAAGACAGTGTTTTTGTTTTATTAACTTATATACGCAAATCCAATGAGTACCTGAATTTCTTAACTTTTATGATTTTGTTTTGAACATGTTCAATATTCAGCCCTTAAATAAAAAGAACTTCACATTTTCCCTAGCGCGATGACATTTATTTGGCACAAACAAATTGATTCCTTCCGGATTTGTGAGACTTTTTTCAACTAGCTTATTCAAGAGTATTAACGTCAAGGCAGAAACATTCATGTGAAAAACAATATGCATCAAAAGGACGCACCCCCGCAAACTTGATTTAATCATAGTTTACTTACAAAATACTGAAATAAAGTTCGACTTACGAGTATTATCATTACTGTAGGGATCCGAGCCTGCCCTAGGAGTGGCAGCTTGCCCCACCAAACTACATATTGAAATATGGGTTAAATCCCAGCATTGGAAGGAATGGGAGAGGTCAGCCGGAATGATACAATCCAAAGTACTCATAAACGGACCTAACCCCAGACGAACCGGGCAACTAATCAATATGCACAGAAACTCACTGAGGGAATTGGCAGGACTACTAACGGGACACTACAACCTCAAGAGACATATGCAGCTGTTGGGGGTGGAAAACACCAATAGATGTAGGAAATGTGAAGAGGATAAAGATACTCCAATTCTCCTATGGTGCCAATGTCCCGCCTTGATGAAAAGAACGCTCATCTACCTGGGAAGACATATAGTGGAACCAAGAGACATATTGTGGAACCAAGAGACATTTTGTGGAACCAAGAGACATATTGTGGAACCAAGAGGCATATTGTGGGAACCAAGAGACATATCCAATAATAACCTTGGTGAACGTTATCAAAGGGACCGGGTTACTGTCAAACGAATAAGGTAAAATGGGAGATGGGCACAATGGACATATGACCTGAGCACTCACGGGAGCTGTGCAAACCGTCTCCGTATCAATAAATAAATTATTACTGTTGTGATGTTTTTTAAAAACATTTTCATTGTTCATTTGAATATTTTACTGGAACTTATGCATCGCATAGGTATCCTCACGTCTAGACTGTCATAGTCCCCTGAATTAATAAATTCCCTAGAGAACTCCTGAAAAACTGTAATTCGCCACACCTTCTTCGAATTTCACAATATCTTCTCTGCAAGCCTGTTTATAAATATCCCAACCCCTTTATTCGCACCCTGTTTTCCGTCCGATCCCTCCCCAGCCCATCCGGCAACCATATCTAAAGGTATAGGTAGGTAGGTACTCTGTACAATTGTATGTATAAAAAGAAAAGGGCATTCGATTCTTACAAAAAGCCACATTACTTTCCATTCGTATTTGACCTTTCCGCCGATGAAACAAACAAATCTAGTTTTAAAAAATGACAGGTGGCGTGTTGAAAGCATGACAACATATTATGAAATCGATACTGTGACCTATCCTGCTATTTGGCTGTCGTAAAATGAGAGCCAAATGTCACACCTAAGTGCTCGTGTAATATCATAATAGGCATTGATTTATCGTATTTCACCATTAAAACAAAGGTGCTTTCAGAGAAGTAGATACCTACCACATAACAATACCAAATATTCTTCAAATAATAACTAACCTCTAAAAGAAAGTGACCATTACGCAAATCTGATAAACTTAATATTCACCCGCCTTTTGCTGTTAATTGGACATCTCTTTTTTAAACTCAGTTTGAAGATGGCTTTAAATGCCGAAACAGCTGATTTAATAATAAAAAACATTAATAATAACATTATTAAAGTTGCTGTACTTAATTTTTTCTAAATATTGAGTGCTACGAAATAAACGCAATAAGAATAAATAAAAATGAACATCCCACACCTACAAATAATGTTAAAATTTTCAAACCTACTATTTTACGTAATTTTGTAAAAAATTGAACTTTTAATCTATTATCTCCATAAATAAGAATCCTTAGAACATTGTTTTATCTTATTTTATTTTTGTTTGTTTGGGAGACCAATAATTTAAATTTAAAAAATCAGTATAATAAATAATTTATATAACTGACCATTTACAGGTTCCCATTGAGATGTTATATGTGAGTGAATCTAGTGATATAACTCTATTAGAATTAGAGACATGTAAACTGTACGTACCTACCTATTGACAAACTACTATAATAGATCAACAGGTTTTGATTGTGAATAAAAGAGATATTTTTTCATATATATATATGTATTAGACATAATTAAGAACATTGTTTACATGGTTATAACAAAGGGGAAATTAAGTAAAAAAAAATTTATTTATTAATAAATAATCCTTTTAGTTTCCTTTTTTTCAAATTTAATACCTCGCTAATTGAGAAATTCTCGTGTTTAGGGAGGGAGTACTAATATTTATTGTTCACATTTAATTTCTACAGTACTACTATGAACTTGATGTTTTGGTGTCTATACACTAATTTAAAATATAAAATAAAATAAAAGGAAATTTTTAGAAATACAATATATCTATATATTTTTTTTATTGTATAATATTAATTATATACAGTGGGAACTTATACCCGCTAATCCACTGCAAGAAGCTTGTCAGCAGGAGTTTATTTCAACAATACAATATAATACAACAATAAATTACAATCATCATACAAATGTAGGGCAAAATTATTATATTTAGGCGCATGCATCTTGTGCTGTACATAAGTTGAAAAAAATTAAAGAGAAAAAATAATGGTAAAAGCATTACAGTTTTGTTATTGAGATACTAGAGTCCAATTTTATAACACCGATTTAAATAATATTATAAAAAATGTCAATATCATAAAAAATATCAAAATTATAAAAGTATCAATATTATAAAAATATCAATATTATAAAAACATCAATACTTTTAAAAATATTATAAAAACATCAATACTTTTAAAAATATTATAAAAACATTAATATTACGAAAATATAACCATTACGTTAATATCAGAAATATCAAAGCATCTGTAAGTATTAAATAAATTAAGAAATAAAATTTTTAAAAAATATATACATATATACATAAAACAGCAGTACAGGTTGGTTACAATGAGGATAGACTTAAATATAATAGTAATACCGTAACAGTAAATACACCAGATATCTAGGAGCTATACAACCAAGGAGACCGTCATATTTGTTACCATCAATACACAAGGTTACTTTCCAAAAGCCAACACTTTAACATTAGTGAGAATTTCATCATAGGACAATTGTTTTTAAATTCGTACGGCAATTTGTTAAATATAAATGGTACAATGTATTCAGAGTTCGTTGACCATATTTATTTTGAAATATTGGCACTATCATCCCTATATTTTGTGTGAAACGTGTATTGTGTACATGATCCACCACTGCCTTATACGGACTTTCAGATACATGTTGCAGTAGAATTTTATGCCACAAAAGACCACGAACAGGTAATACATTAATTGATTTGTACATGATATCAATGTCTCGCCTTTGCTAAAAAACTGTTTTACTTACTAGCAATTTTACCATGGCATTTTGAATCAGCTGTAAATGTTTTATGTTGGTCTTACAGGAGTGTCCCCAAGAAGTTATACCATACATTATAGTCGATTCTGCTAGAGACAAATAAATTAGTTTCATAGTTTTTATAGGCACATATAATATAATTATATTATTATATTATATGTGCCTATAATATAATTATATAATATTATATGATATAATTATAATTTAAATCATAATTATAATAAATATAATTATATAATATGAACATATAATATAATTATATTATTATATTATATGTGCCTATAATATAATATAATTCTCCTCTGATATCCGGTTCGATGTTAATTCAACAGACGTGTAAATCAGCATAAATTTTAAAAGTAATTTTAAGTCATTAAATTCGAAGAAAAGAGCCCGAAAACCTAAGCTAACCTAGCCTAATAAATCTTTTTTATTAAAAAAAAAACATCATTTTAAAATAAATAAATAATTAATTCGGTTAGATTAGATTAGGTTTTCACGCTAGTTTTTTTTTTGTCCTTTTGGCTTTATATAACTTTTAAAAAGTGTATTGATTCATAGGTGTGTTGATTTATCACATCACTGAGATATCCATATTACTCAAATTGGCGATACCAACGACAAATATTCTTTCTAGTTGGAGGTTCAATATTAAAATCGAGACGAAAGGTACGCTGCACTACGGTTGCCTACTCAGTTTTACAGATCTCATGAACACAGAAAACTTTATGCCAGATAGTAGCCATTTAACTCACAACTGACGGGAAATGGCTGCTTGGCTGCGCGAGTACTCTAGCGGACGTTTGCGCAACTATGTATTTTATTTATGAAGTTAAATAACATTACATCACGCTCTTTAACCGTTAGGGTGCGGCCCAGCGCCATCGCACTGTAAGCTTTATTTACGCAAATTGCGACACAGCACTATGGCGCTGCAATTTTCAGTGTGCTGCTTCTTGTCATCCTCGGAAGAGCACGCATTCAATTTGAGCTTGGTATAGTGGGGTTGGCGCGTGTCTTGATAACTGCTTTTTATTGTTTTCCTGTTAAAACAAATACACCCTAAAGCGAAGCGATATTTTTCACCATGTCGAAAGTTAGTTCTATTGCGGATGATCGTAGTGTATCAAATGACAGCGGCACTACGAACGACGAGACCTTTTTTCCCATTAATGAATGTGTGCAGCAAAGCAAATGAGATAAGGCGGTGAACCAATCTCACATGGACCACGGGATAACACAATTGTGAAGTGAAATAATCTTACAATTTTGTAGTTGTAAATGTCTATATTTTTTTTTAATTAGAACTATAATATTCCTAAAATTTCATTCTTTACTTGTATAATTTCAAAAAAAAATCATTAAAATTGATTGATATTTGTCCAAGTTATTGCTTTTTATTGAATACCATACTTTTCTTTATTTAAAAACACAGAATATCTGTAGCAATTTACATACATATTTGCAAAATAAGTATACCACTAAAACGGTTAATATTTACAAACTAGTTAATTAGAAATTTCACGTTCACGTTCACGGCAGAACACCACTAAATATTACCCCGTAAATCTCCTGGTTGGGTGAAAAGTGTGGTACTTATGAATCCCTACCAGTTCCTAAATGGTTGGAAAAATCGGAAAACCCGGCACCTGATTTATATCTAATTAAACATTTTAATTGGTTGGAGTGTTCTTTGTTTTCCCGACCCAGCTTTACTCAAACAAGTGCTTTTTAAAACGTGAAACGTAAAACTGCATGAAGCTTTTGGTGTTACGTGGCTATGAATGTTTACTTTTCTGTTAAATCTCAAACTACTGAGCGGGTAGACGAAATCACTGTCAATATATGAAAAAATAAATAAAACTCAATGTTTAAAACCTGTTAACCAGAATAACTTTTAGTATTTTGAAAACACTTTTCCATTTTGTTATACATGTGATTTTTTTTTTTTTTGCCAAAAAAGACGACAAATCCAAAAAAATATATATGTATACTTCGAAATTATGAAAACCTTAAATTATCATTACCGTAAAATCAATTTTCAGTCATCCCAAGATATAGTCTTGACATGCGAGTATTTATTAATTTATTTATTGTGTTTAAGTTTAATTTGTAGAACTTGTTTTGTTTTTTTATTTTTTAATTTAATAATAACAAATATAAAGTAATAAGAAGTATGTTTACACCACTATTATTAATATATGAATATCAACATACTAAATTAACAACAAACATTACTAAAAAATAATGACAAGTATGATAGACAAGTAATAAACATATAAAAAATAATAATAATCAATTATGATTATCATTTATCTATCTTGTAATTATTTTATTTAAGTATACTGTGTATCCCGATAAGGAAAGCTTCGCTTTCGAAACATGCTGATATATATATATATATATATATATATTTGTATTTACAATAGTGGTGTAAACAAAGTACTTTTCATTATTTAATTTTAAAAACGGTTTACTTATTTAAAAAGTCCCGCTAGGTAAGTATTATTACGCGCGATAGCTGTTTCGCCTTTCGAATGCATTATTTAACTGATATGTTCTCGGTTTAGTGATAGTGAACAGTGAACACCCTAGTGAACACCGTTCCCTTTTCATAATTTGTCCATCATCATCATCTGGCCTGATGATGGACACTGTAACACTGTCCGAAACGTTGGCTAGGGGGAGAAAGGAGGAAGGAGGAGGAAGCGCAACACGGTATAATATCCCAAAAACTATTCAAGAAAAATACTGTAAATCATTTCATAACCTTAATTTTATTACCTTCAGCAATCACAGAAACGGAATTTTTTAAACAAATTGTTTTGAAAATACTACGTATTTATATTCAGTTGGTGACTTACGAGTATATTTAATGTTTCTTTCTGTCTTTGATGATAGTTCCGTAACAGCTTGGATGAAGTTGGTTAACATCATATAGATTTATTTGACTTGTCGGTTTACATCGTGTAGATAAGACTGTTTTACATCATATAGATTTGAATTGTCGGTTTACATTTTGTAGATAAAACTGTTTTACATCATATAGATTTGACTTGTCGGTTTACATCGTGTAGATAAGACTGTTTTACATCATATAGATTTGACTTGTCGGTTTACATCGTGTAGATAAGACTGTTTTACATCATATAGATTTGAATTGTCGGTTTACATCGTGTAGATAAGACTGTTTTACATCATATAGATTTGAATTGTCGGTTTACATTTTGTAGATAAAACTGTTTTACATCATATAGATTTATTTGACTTGTCGGTTTACATCGTGTAGATAAGACTGTTTTACATCATATAGATTTGAATTGTCGGTTTACATTTTGTAGATAAAACTGTTTTACATCATATAGATTTGACTTGTCGGTTTACATCGTGTAGATAAGACTGTTTTACATCATATAGATTTGACTTGTCGGTTTACATCGTGTAGATAAGACTGTTTTACATCATATAGATTTGAATTGTCGGTTTACATCGTGTAGATAAGACTGTTTTACATCATATAGATTTGAATTGTCGGTTTACATTTTGTAGATAAAACTGTTTTACATCATATAGATTTGAAATATTGCAAAATTTTGAAACACTAAATCATCTATTAATTGTTTTTGTATTTAATGTATGATAAATATTTAATGTAAATCAAATTTAATAATGTTATTATTAAGTTCTGCAAGTATTTTAATTTTTTATTATTATGACAGCTGTTTGTAATGTAAAAACCTCACAGAATAGAAAATTTTAATTATTTTCTAACTAAATCGGTTTTACCGATAATCAATCATTATTTGTTAAAATCCATCCTAATTAGAATGAGGGGGGTAAATAAATTCATATAAATGAGTCGTCACAATGTGGATTATACACAGTTTTAAAATGGCCTTGAACGCCGAAACAACTGTCACCAAAATAAAAACTAAAAATACTTGCAGAACTTAATAATAACATTATTAAAATTGATTTACATGAAATTTAAAAACAAAAACTAAATCATCCAATAGTGCTTGTGAAATTTATCATGAAAATAATGTTAACCATTATTAGCGGTTTAAAGGACTAAGAATATCATATTAAGGTTCACAAAAGTAACTATTGAGCAGATTATAAACGTGAACATCAAAATAAACAAATATGGGGGTGTAGAAAATGCAGAAACTTTTCATCTCTCTCTAGAACTTCATATTAAAACTTGGTATCTAGTTGAATTCAAACTTAGCGGGTACACGAGATGTGTAGTTTCCTCCTAGCAGAAGATGTGAAGCATCTCAAAGGATCACCCAACGTAATGGAATAACTTTCCATATTTACTTCAAAATTGTCATGTTCATTTTCAAATTGCCTTGTTTACCCTCGACCTGAGACTTGATTATTCCAACAATTCGAATGTGCAAAGCGATAACTTTGCCCATCCAAAATTGTTCTTAACGAGTCGATATGTAAATTGGGTTACAAATATTCGGTAAAAAAATATTATTTTATTTTAGCAGGTATCTAAAAATAATAAATGTTTATAATAACCCACCCCAAACTTTTAAATAGTTCGGGTAGGAAAGAACATTGAGAAAAAAATAATGCAATATAGTATGATAATAATACTTGGTGTTAAGTATCTGACGCATTGGGAAAATAAACCAAAAAGGGTACAGTTAACCCAATTTTTTTCGTAATCCATCGCTAAAATTCGCCTTACTACTGAGACGAGATTTTCATGTCAAGCCAATCTAAATCCCTGTCAATATCAGGTGTGGCATTACAGAAATATAAAAAAAAATCCAATTAACGTTCCGCATCGAACACCATGTGAGAATTTTTCCCGTTAACATTGATTCTGGATTTGGTCAAGGGTGAATTTGATATGAAGAATATATAAAATAAAATCTGACATCTAGCGAAGCATAAAAAAGTACGATACATAAAAATTGGATATCATTGTAGCAAAGCTTTCTGAACTTTAAATATCATTTGTTATTTCCAAGTCTTACTTGTAGAACTCCATTTTAATCAAAGTTTCTATTTTTTATAATAAATAGGTAATATTATTATTTTTATAAAAAAAAAAATCATATTTTATAAAATTAAGTTATACGATATATCAGTAACTTCACTGCAATTTGATAAAGAAAGAAACGTACTATACATCCCTCTGTTGGGGGGGGGGCAAGGCACGTAAGCTGATCAAATGAACAGAAAAACCTACAACCTTGTGAACAAAAAAAGGAAAAAAAAAGTTCGACTTAAACGCTAAAGACCAAAATTTCGTAAATCAATCTAACGGAATATAATATTATGACAGAAAAGAGATCGTTAATTTTTTAATCTGATTAAAATAATCTCTTTCACCGTTATTAATTTTAAGTGGGTCGCGAAAGTTTTTCTATCAGAAAAGTGGTTCCCAGTCTTACACCTTAAGGGGTGAAAACCCCTGTAGCATATTGCGAAACTTCGATGATATCCTCTGAACTCGATTTCGATGCAGTATTTTATTTTAATGAATATAGGAGCTATTTTTTTATCTCATCGATTGACCTAAGTACTGAAAGTATTCTCTGTTGACATAATAAATGAATTAAAAAATATGCTTTGTATTGACCACTTTATTAATATACTTTATCAAAACTCTTTTATCAACAGATCTACATACTCATTTAACTTAAATTATTACCACATTGACATTTTTAACTCAACTATACGTGATATTAAATTAAAATCCATAACACAACCGCTCTCAAACTAGATAACTTAAACCACCTTTCCATCTACTTTAGTCCTTTTTACCTTTATCCCACTCCTATGTTCTCCTCCACCCTCCCCTCCCCCGACTGATATCTACATGTTTCGAAAGTGATGCTTTCTTCATCAGGAATATATAGAATACTTAGAATAATAATGTCAAGAATAGACAAATGATAAAAATTAGAACACAATTATGCGATAATAGACAAATTATAAACATAAACAAATATTGATTTAAGTGGATAAGCAATTAATCAAAAATGTAAATAAAAAAAAAAATTATAAAACATTGAACATAATTTTTTTTTTGAGAAATGAAAAAAACGTTTTTTTTTAATAAAACACGTTTTATATACCTGTGTATAATTAATAAAGCGGTGAATACAAAGTAATGACGCCACAAAGAGAATATCAATCGTTTGAAGAAATCATAATTATTTTGTAAATTAGAAATTATTATTACCATTGTTATTATTTTGTTATAAATAGGACTCATTCATTTAATTTTATTTATCACAGTTTTTTTTCATGTATCTTCCAGCCATATTACAGATCGTGCCACAGCTGCGCTAAAACATTGGAAGGGGGCTTTGTAGCAGTTAATAATTATAATTATTTCTACGCCCTGGTATCACTACCCAGCCCGCCCGTGCCTCTACTCGCCGCTCGCAGACTCGCCTACTACATATTCGTTTCCCAGCCGTCCAGTTCAATACCTTCCTTCAGTGTCCTAATCCCGCGTCCTTCTGATATATTGTAGTTGATGCTACAGGGAGTTTTAATAAATAATTAAGGCGATGCAACGGGAAGTAATGCGAAATCACGTGTTTTCGTTTTGAAAATTTGATGGCCTAGAAATATCATAGATGATTTAATTAAATACTGCAAGTAGAACACACCTTTGTTTGTCTTTTTATAAGCCTAGAAAAATCAAAAAATGTTTAAAGCGCAAACTGTCCTACTTACGAAACCCTTTTCCGATATTGTCGTATTGTTAATTGTGGTAAATTAAGTTTTTTTAGAATATTATCTTAAAACATTTTAATAATTATGTCAGAGGTTTACAGAATAGAATAAAACACGCCCTTTGGTGATGTTTTTTTGTTGCGTAAATCGAAACATGCGGCCAATGTTAAGCGGGAATTTCAACCTTTTTGCCACCGCATGATTTCGTTGGAATTTTAGCCGTCTTAATATATCAAGGATTTTTAATAACTCCCTTCACCTGGTAATCCAGTCAGATATACATACTATAACGGCAAAGGCTGGTGGCACGGAGGAAACTGGAAGATCTTTTACTACCAACGTAATATTGCAAGTCTTAGCATTGTGTTCTAAAAAGACCACCACAGTTTCAAACATTTTGTTTTGTTTTTAAACGGCCGTCAGCGAGTTAATACACAGTAGTTGTGGGATACCGGGTAGGGTCGTTACGATTTGTTTTTTTTTAAATTTTGTTATATATTTATTTCAGCCATAAACATATCACTTTCATTAAAAATTAGAAAACACTATTTTAGTAAAAATTTCAATATTTTTTTTACAGTCCTTATGTAATTTTCAGTTTTAAATTAATTGATTAAAAACTTTGTTACGGTGAACAGCAGCCCAAGAGCAGTTTTCACGCAGACATAGTAAACACGCATCGAACAATTTGCATGCCAAACTGTCATCTAAAATTCATCCAAGTAATTTTTAAAAACTATAAATTTAACTGCGACATGCTGCAGATTCTTAAAATTTTGATTTATGAACACCAACCGATGTGACCACAATGCCCAGTCTCCCCCACTTAAAAATGTATTATTAACTCCTTAAGCATTTTTTTATAAATAAGTAAGGTCAAGGTAAGATATAAATCTGGTATAGGTGTAAAATCAGTCGGTTTTTATTTCAATTTAATTCAACTTGTCGGAATTAAGATAATAAAAAAGTTTAATTTGTAACGACCATCTTAAAAACTATATCGGGGTGAATTAAGTTCAAACCGACCATTCAACAACGATTTGCGGTTATGTCTTGCCAAGTAATAACAGTTCTCACAGACGGTAAATTAATTAACTCTTAGTAGGTGTCAGAAGCCAATATAACCCAATTCAAAGATGGTGTAAACCACTTGATTAAGTTAGACGAGGTGGCTGAAGTGGGGTTACTTTAGTAAAATAATAATGACTTCAATCAAATACCACGGAATTAATAATGATTATAACACGTCAATAGCTAATAAATTCATAATGGTTTCTATACAACATAGTGAAAATGTATTAAATTTTATTGATGTTCGATAAGACTTAATTTAAAGGCTGACACTGTCTCACTAAACTTGTTCTAACTTTCATGCTATTTAACTGCAAAGGTAGGCAGAGAGAACGGAACGCAACAAAGCTCTTGGAATATACCCCTTGAAATCCAGTTATGCACAATCTATAAAGTATGTATGCCAAGCAATTCAGTTATTTTACATTGCCAAGCAATCCAGTTATTTTTCATTGTCAAGCAAATCCAGTTATGCACAATCTATAAAGTATGCACCAAACTAATTTAAAAATATAAAAAGGAAAAACAAGGAAATCTGTTATTTTACATTGCCAAGCAATTCAGTTATTTTACATTGCCAAGCAATCCAGTTATTTTACATTGCCAAGCAAATCCAGTTATGCACAATCTATAAAGTGTGCACCAAACTAATTTAAAAATATAAAAAGGAAAAACAAGAAAATCTGTTATTTTGTATTGTCAATCAATTCAGTTATTTAACATTGCCAGGGAATCGGGTTATTTTACATTGCCAAGCAATCCAGTTATTTTGCATTGCCAAGCAATCCAGTTATTTTACATTGCCATGCAATCTAAGCGTTCATTTCTGAACCAATTTCATCATGCTAAAATCAAAATAACATTTTTAGATCTCCCATAGGTGTTAAGGTCGTAAATGATTTTATCACACATGGGCCTCAGGAATCTACCTTCTAATGTAATAAGTCAACTTTCGCCCTTCATCTGCCGGTTCCATGCCTCACTGTTTCATGGCATGAAAGAAAATAAAATATGTTCCAATCTTTTCTCAGAACCATTCTTTGGCAAATCTTGATAAAATCGTGAAGACAGGTTCATCTGTTGTCAGTTAACTACTAATCATCATCTCAGGGAAATCAAATGAATGTTTCATGTCATGACAAAGTGAACATAATGTAAAAAATAATTTAGAAAAGAGATTTATAAAAAAACTTATGAAGAATTTCAACTTTGAAGCTGTATTTTTCAAGAGACAGAGCCTTTGATGATAACGTATTTATTTAAAGAATCCCAACCCAATATTTTATTTATTATATTATTTATCAGTGTTTGTATCAAATATTTTATATATATTTATCCAGGTCTTGGCGGCGAATGTATCTGCCAACCAATTGCGTGGTGGAGCGGATCGGGATAGGCCGGTTGAGGGACATCCTTCGATCTCTCCAGCCGGACTCTCTCAAAACATCGCTTACACCGCCATGGGGTGGATTTATTGATTGACGTCAGTCACTCCTGGACACACTGACCCCCAGATTCCTATCCAAAATTCATATCGCTTTCTTTCCCAGAACTTCCTCTCCTTACTATCCTTAAAAAGGCCTCCAAAGATGACATAGGCTCTGAAGGAAATTATTTTCCTCAGGGCCACCCGTGCGAACATTACGTTAAAAAAAATCCTCCCGGCAAAATACTGATTTGGACGCACCATAATCCTACTAGTTTTGAAAAGTGGACTTTTGGGTGGTCTCCTGGGAAAATAATAATTTGTTGGGATCTGTAGAATGTACGTGATGTTCCGCGCAGCTCCCGCTTGCCATACATCGAGAACACACTTAACAAAATTACTTTAAACTAGAAGCACTCTAGTAGTTCCGCCTCACATGATTCAACTTATAAACCTCCACGGCCGGTTTGATGGGTTCATTTTCCACAAACGGGCTCTCTGGAATTTCGGACCAGCATTGAGTAGGCGTCGTTTGCGCCTTCAGTGTAACTATTACCCACAGGTATCCCTCATTCTAGACAATTCACCCTTTACCGAGGATACTGAATCGCTTTTCCGAGTCCCTGATAGGTGTTTAAATCGTTGTGGTTGAGAACTTTCAACAAAGGGATTGATGTCGTTACAAATTGGTATACAGACATGTAACTAACTGTCTGCCCTTTACAAAATAACTATTTATTTAAGTACTTTCCTACATGTTTACTACATTGAGTTGAAATAGCTGAAATGAACACACGTGTATTATGTAAGTTCTATATTGTATTTTTTACCTTTTAATCATTAACGCCTTTTTTTTAATTTAGACTAATGGTAGAAAAAACAATATTATTAAAATGAAATGAATTTAATGATATTTCAAATATATTTATTGGTTTATAATATTTCAATACATCATTAAAATAGGTAGAGATATATGTATAACATTTTGTAGTAAGTAATACATTTACAGAACAAAGTGAGTATATGAGAGTAGATAAATGAGTTTGTGAGTACATGTTTTTATTGTATCGGGTACACATTCCATACACCCGTGATATGCGCGTATATATTACTAATTATTACCGTATATTATGTATTCCCGTTTTCTTTCTTTGTGAGGGGAGTGAATGAAGTGGTTTTCGTTATTGTTTTATTTATTTCTTTGGGGCACAAACAGGAGATTTCACGCCTACATTTCCAAAGCGCACTTATTTCTTTCGTGCAAATTTTTGGGCAATTAACGAAAAACTGTTTTCAGCGTAGATATTATATTTTGTTTTGCTATTTTTGGTTGAAAATTGTATTTTACACGTTGATATAGATATTTAAATACTGAAAAGTATGATAATGTTCTCGCAACAATATTTTTTTTTAATTTCCGTTTGAAGTAAATTGTTTTTGGAAGTGATGCAGGGAAAGTGTATTTGAAAACAACAATTTTTTTAAATAAGTGAAATTTGTCACAACCACAAAAAAACCGGTCCTGTGATTTTCGAGAACATCGTGGACAAACAAACAGACTTACATTGATTTTCATATATTTTTATATATAGATAAGAAAAATTTGCCATTCATAACACAATTGCTCAAAGTAAAGTTCACTTTGGAAATATAAGACTCATTTATAGAAAAATGTCTGTATTATAAAAAATGTTAATAATCAACATAAATGCCCCTAGAAGAATGCGTCTGGAGCATTCTTATTACATTAGAAACATAAATATAAAATTAATTAAACTTAATTTAAACTAGTGGGTTCGTTACGATTAAAGAATTCCATTATTGGGTCATAACAATGTTTCCTTACTGAATTAATTAAATATTATTTGATGCTTTTAAAAAACTTCTTTTTAATAAATATCCTCTACAAAGTTAGAAAACAACGATTTGCATATTTACAGACATTACGGAATGGAGATGATACAGTTTGTGGGATAAAAAAGAATGAAAAAAAGAAGAATACAGAATATTTAAAAAAAGATTTCATTATTTTATAGAAATATTTAGGTGGGTGCGGACTGCGATGTAGTTCTGAAATAATTATATAATCCTTATCGTCTATTTAAGAACCTTATTTTCTGAAGAGAGGGATTTAGAGTCTTGCTCTGAAATCTGCTGAAGTTTCTATTCTTCGAGTAATCAAATAATATGTTATTTTATTAAAAGCGAAAAGATGTGCCAGAGACAAACGACTGAAAGTGTCAGAAGAAGAGAATTTGACAAAGGCGCGGGTGGAGAGATTCGTGGATATCCCAGGAAGGAAAGGAACAATCAAATACTAGAGTCAGGTCACGTCATGTCTCGGAATAATAAACGCGTATATGGTATTCATAATAGAGATGTATGAATGTGAATACAGCAAATAGTACGGCGTATCACTATCCCTATAAGTTCTGGGATAAGCGCAATGATATTCATCTGCGTACCTGTTAGTTGTGAGAAAACTCAAAATCAAAATTTACATTTTTTTTTTTAAATTTACAAATTTGCGTACTTGTAGAAAACTATTTTTAAACTTCGACTCACTTCTTTTCGATATACATGGTTAAAATTAACTACATACTCGTATAGGCATCGATGTTCAATTTTTTCTGAAAAGAGACTTGAATACGTTTTTTTACACGTATTTAAATACCGCACAAGAGTGCGGTTCCAAATGCTCACCGTCCAGAGACAGTGAGACTATGGCATCACCAATAGGGGTATGTTGTGAAGCTGAAGTGGGGAAAGGAAGGAGATGAAAAGAGAAAGGTTATGAAGTACCAAGCTATTCAGATCTGGTCACCAATTACGGCTAAAGCCATTTCAAGGAACGTTTCGATTCGGAATGGTAATCTCTGTTACTATATATTATTTTTAATGACTTAATCGTAAAATGACATAGATTAAATGAATAAATTTTACATATTCGTAAAAAGCATTTACTTTGTGGCTCTCCATAATTATTATGCAAACACATACATTCATTTTAAGCCACGTCAATTTAAAATAACGATCGTCCGGTTTCGGAAGTACCCTCCCTTCGTCGGGACTATATAAAACTAACATAGGAATACAAAATAATGACAGACATACATGAATATTTAAGTGTTGGAGTGGGAGGCGACCCAAGGGGGAAGGGGTAATCAGGGTTTTTTTCAGGAGGAACCGTGATTTAATATCGTTAGAGAGTTTTAATATAGTCCTGACGAAGGAATGGTACTTCCGAAACCGGTCTAATATTAAATTGAAGTGGTTTAAAAAAAATATGTGTTAATATTAGAATAAATTTTATTTGCGCACATCGGAATTTGAACCCGCGACCTCTGGTTTCGTAGTAGGACCTCACCCCCTCGACTACTGAAGCCGTCCAATGTCTTGTTACTTTGTTTTTATTTATTACACACTTCAATAGAACAATAGAATACCATGTATGTGCATGTTTTAAGAAACAACTTAATTTGAATTGAAACTTAAGAAAATGCTTATCGATAATCTTATCGAGTTCCTAAGTAATCGCTATGCAGATGTGACCTTCTGCATAATAAATTATAGCCACTTCACGATGCCTGAGATATTATTAATTCAGGTGAGCATCAAAGAAATTTAACAAAGATCAGCTTTACGTTCAGCTTTCTTTGTTCGAATTGTTTAAAAACTTCGAGCACGCCGTAGTTTTTAGTGTACCCATCAAAGATTAAAAAATACGTGCACGTTTTAACTTTAACGTGAAATAAAAACGTGAAAGGTGCGTTAGCTAAACTTAATATCAGAAACGTTTAGAATACAAAGGAAAATAACTTTTTTTATAGTTATGTTAGAGGAAGCTGCCATCTATCGACACGGAAGTGTATGGTAGGCACAATTTAATTGCACAATAGTTACCTATGCGTTTATTTTTATAAGGTGTACCTACACCACTTCGCCTTATTTTAAACCTTGTTTCGAATCAACTGTGTTTACTTGAGGCAGTTTAAAGATGAAGAAAAAATTCAAGTAAGGTGATAAGTTAAAGTTTTTTTTAATTTTTCTTTTTTATCCCTGTTCCACAACAAATTTGAAATTTTTTGAAAAAAATATTTATTAAGTATCTTTATCATGGAGATACTGCAGCACTACTGAAATGCTCCTGAAGGGACCGAGTGCACTCTTTCAAAGCACTTCTCCTCCACCGCATGGGAAGTTTATGGCGCAGATTATGCCAATCAAAGAATACCATCATTACTGCCGTAGCTGCCTGAATAGAGTCCCCCCTGATGGGACTCTGTATACGGGAGACCCATCAGGGGGCACCGCTTTGTTTCTGCAATATTTTTCATGTGTTTTTTCTTATTTTATATTATGTATTGTTATTTCTTTTGATGACTTATTATTGTCACTGATTTAACGCATTGCATTGTACTGCCTCTGCACACCTTCTGAAATAAAGAACTACTTTTTTATTTTTTTATTCATTCGTTAAAACTGTTGTAAATCCAAATTTAAATTCTCTATTAAATATAACAATAACCTTCTCACCCAGACTGGTAGTGTCCATAATTAAATGATAAAATCCTGAACATAATATCATACTCCAGGTGATTTCACATGGAAATTATCGACTTGTGTAAAGATGTTGGCAGTAAAATGGCACAACTTTGAAATACACAAAGATATCATTAAAATATCTGTTTAACTAAAAGTAAAGGTACATAGATATGAAATCGTGTTTTTCATAATAACCTATTTTTTGTTAGTTATATCTGAAAAGGAGAGTTTCTGCGAGCATGTTATTTGTGATCCATGGATAAAAGTTTTCAGAAAATATCTTAGGTTCAACTTATAATTATATAATTTAAAGCCCCCCCTTTCACTTCCTTCATCATAATATATCCCTGTACGTTAATTGAGTTTCGAGTATGTCTACGGTCCTGAAGAAGGTTGAGATCAACCAAAAACTGTCGAAAATATATAAAAAAGGGACTTAAAAGAAATGAATTAAATCATTTAAATTATATTGTTAGATCACAAAGTGATTGCTTTCATCGGTAAATTAATATTATATTTTCATAAACAACAAAATAGATCAAAATTGTGATGATTAATCTAAAATAATTTGTTGTACTTAGAACTATTTTGTTTTCACCTGCTTTCGTGCTGTTTTCTCTCCTGCCATATTTTGATGAAATAATTATATTATTCATGAGTTTATATCATCTCCATCCATCGAAAAACAAAGTCAAACGAAATAATTTATTATTTGAAACATTTTTCTGACTAGGCTTGGAACACTCACAAAATTATTGTTGTTTAAAAATCCTAATTCATATTTGAGCCGACGATAATCACTGTTGTTTATGTGTTTTGAACTTCCCGTGGAAGCAACAAGTTCAGATTACGTTCACATATAAGTTGTACGACGGTGGCGTAGCGATCAATTAGGCGACCTGGCCAGCTACCTGGGGCCGTGACCTTTTTCCTGTAGTGCTAACTTTCATCGTGTCGTAATAGAGTGAATGCACAGTTCAAACGTAGTACTTTCCCTAAAATTTCAAGTCTAAATCTAAACTCGCAAATAGGCGAAAAGCCAGTTCTATTAAATTGTAAGCAGCGAAGTTTTAGATCCTAATTTTCTAACTCTAATAATGGTGTGTTAATAAGTGATAGGTTTATGCTAAGACTTGATAACGGAACAGAATATTTGTTTCCACGCCACTCTATAATAATTCAGTAAAACTTTTAAAAAATAATGGTGAAATTATTGAAAATTTTAATTATACGCAATTATTAGACACAAAACTAACCTTTAATAAATATGCTGAGTATATCCAAAAAAATATTTTGAAGAATATCCCTTTTTTTGGCTTGAATTTTGTTAAAAAAAATTCAGAAAAACCACAATTACAATTTACAATTCAATTATTGCTCCACATTTAAAATATTGCTCAACGATACTTTTCTTGTGTGGCGAAAGATAACGTAACAAGTTACAATGTCTCCAAACTAGAGCAATGCGAAATAGATATACAAAAGTAGCGAGGATCTAAATTGGCTAACAGTGAAATAAATGCTGACATTGAACGCAATGATTTTTGTACATAAAATAAGAAACAACTTGATACCAAAATATTTTTCAACAATATTACTTATAACATGAACATTCACAGACATAATACAAGAACATGTAAGGAAACCAATCTATCGAAAAATAATAAAACCAATACGCAAAATAATTTATTTTACAAGGGATGAAATTTTATAATGCGCTGCCGGTCCCAATCAAAATTACACCAATCGATAAACTTAAAACAGATTGTAAGAATTACATTACGTTAAGCAAGACAAAATCCAATAGTATACAAGTTATCATTAGCTGTTTTGTAAACTTAAATGAACTAATAACTAAAAATAACTGAAGAAATAAAGCAAAATAATAATAATAATTCGATAATTGAATAATTTGTATAGCACAGTTTTAGCGGAAAATCACCCCAGGGACGCTGTATACTTAAAGACTTCGAATTAGAATTTAAGTAATACGAGTATAATAAAAATATTCACTAATCAACTTCTTTTTTTAAATTTTCTTCTATGGGACCCCAATGTCACGAATTTATATTAAATTCTTAAAAACTTTTATGTGCGATCGAATCTTATATACAAATTTAGATATACATATGTTCCGAAATGTCGGAAAAAGGGAGAGCCTCATTAGCTTTTGTTTCCTTGTTCTACCACCAGGGTGCAGTAACGCTGCTTTTATCGCTGGCGGTAAAAAGGAGAACTCGTCACCCTGGCGGTAAAGAGGGGGACTACATTAGCGCATGGTTCGCCGAACTTTACCCCAAACCAACCAAAACCCCGAGCAACGCCTGGTACATGAAAATTTGTAAAACGATAAAATGCAAACACATTTACATTATTTTTATTAAAACTTGTTTATATATTCCGGATCCTGATATCACGTATTTCAATATTTACCTGAAGCAGTGATCAGAGGATTCGAGAGTTATTTCTGCTCCACTGACATAAATACCCATCGCTCTTTGATATTCCCGTAAACATCACTGACAGGATCTAAACTCGGAAAGCTTGTGGATCAAATCATTTAACGGGTCTCTGTTTATAAACAACAAAAAGTAAGACTACACTGCGAAGTTTTTTTTTGATAAATTACTTACAAGAAATATGCTAGAAAATATGAATTGTGTACACAAGTACCGCTAATTGATTCCTTGGGCGAATTTATCTTATTCGTGATAATAAATATTATGTCTAGAAAGAATGCAGATAATAATATTAACATAAACCAGAATTTTTCAATGCTGTTTTATCGCACTTAAAAAATAAGAGCATTAATTTAACATTAAATTAATTGATTTAATTTTTCAAAAAAATGAAGTAAGCTGGTTTTTTTGTGGATAAATGAAGATATATAAAATTGATACTATCGTATATATAGGAAAAACTTGTAGACAATATTAAAAGTATTATCATTAAACGGATAAAAGTTGATGTTTTATATATTTCTATGGTAACATCAGGCAGCCACCTCTAGTCGGGAGTTCCAAAATATCTGAAAAAAACCCTTGACTCTGTGCAGAAGCGGGCGGTCCGTTTGATAGATTCGCCTATCTTAACAAACGGATTGCAATCTTTGGAGCACAGACGTCAGGTGGGAATGCTGTTCTTGTTCTACCGGTATTTTAATGGAAGTTGCTCCAAGGAACTAGCGTCATTTGCACACGGTTGACATTTGTCACATGAGAACGGGTCGCTTCTACGATTCGTTCTTGTGTTCAACAGCTCGGCTGTGGAATGATCTGCCGGCCTCTGTGTTTCCTCCATCCTATAACATGGGTCTCATCAAGACCCAAGTTCACTCCTTCCTATCCTCTAAAAGACCCTCCACACAGCATCCCCAAAGATGATATAGGCCTTGAGGGAAATTATTTCCCTCAGGGTCTCCTGTGTGGAGTTACTGAAAAAAAAGGGTATGTAAAGGCTCTAAATGATACTTATTTATTGTAAAAAGTATCTAAAATTTATTTGGCAAAATTTTTTTTAGCTAAAGTATAAGTAAGGGATTAATGCCCTTTAGATCTAGTATCGCGAACAGTTTGAACATTGTCAAATAGTGTCCTGTGTTTAAAGAGATATTAAGCGTGTAAAAGAGGTATATTTATTAAAATTTTCCTCTCGTAATATATTTTTATATTACTTACCTGTTAATTATGTTTATATTTGTATAATATTTTCATTTAAATTCACCTAACATACTTACAAAAAACTTGACCTATTTAGAACGGGGTACCCCAAAAGAATTTTCTAAAAAAATAACCTTTGATGAAATAAGTAAATATAACTACTGTGAATCATGCAGAAACTCGAAACATACTAAAACATAAATGTGTTACACAACAACTAAACACCATTGTACTGATTGTCGACTACTTTATTTTTTGGTTTGTTGGCAAACTTTGAATGTGGAAAATTTTGCAACACGTTCAGATGTGGTCAGATATGGACAAGCATTGTGTTCACTGTCCCACAATAAAATTCAACGACTGAAAACTCACTTGCAAATGATGAAACTTCAGAAACGTATTCAGTATTCGTCGTTTCATGGGGGATTGGTGCAGTTTGAAAACGATGAATGACTTTGCGGGTCTCCTGGGACTCTTTTGTTGTACGAATACTATGGGAGCAAGAATTACAAAACAATCATCACAACTCAACTTGAAATGCGCTGTAATAATTTAGTATTTGGTATAGTTAATGACGAAACTCGGGCTTGGACATGAATAACAAGCTTTTATAACATATATGGTTTCTAACCTGCATTACGCTTTGACAATTAATTATAATTTTGCTAAAAAAATTTTTTTTTTCTTCAGTGGCGTTCATTTATGAGGGATCGTCAAATTTAAGAACAAAAACTAAGAAGGTCTAGCATATTAATATTATCTTTATCCTACCTTTTATTCTGCATAACCAACTAGTCCTATTGCTTTTTGTATTATGTGACACCTCAACATACAAATTGTATATATTTGCACTGCACAGGTTTTTAACTCGCGCTCTCTAAACCCAGAGCCAAAGAGCTTGCCATTCTGCCAAGGAAGTTATCAATTTAAAAATTATTTAAATTTTTACTTTCTACTTGGTATCTTTAATGTACTAAAATATTTTATTGATTTAATAAAGAGCATTGTTATTTTTAAAACATCTGATACATAATATTGACGAAATGAACTCGAACAAAGAAATTTACAATAAAAACGTGAATAGACGAAACCTCGCCAAATTACACCGCCCTTCTCAACCGGCAATTTGCATAAAAGTTCTAATTGTTGGACGAATTCATGGCCGAGTGGCTGCAAAATATAAATGAAAATGAGACAGTAAGACTCATTGAAAAGCCACGTGTTGAAAATTAGGTCAGAAATTGAGTAAGAATAATTAGAACGAAAATTAAAAATATAATTAGTTTTATTTTTAAACTTAAATGTACATAAAACAAAAAAAATCCTTTTAAAAAAATGCAAAATTTTTATAAAATTCATGAAATCCATTTCCCCGAAAAACTATTTACCACCATTTTTGCCTCTATGGCCTTTGTTTAAAAAAAACCTATGCTTCTCAAGTAGGTGACAATACGCGATAGATCAAAAACTATCATGTTTGTATTCGTGTCATCAACTAAAAGAAACTATACAACAATGGGAGATATTCCAAAATTACGCCAAAAATCCGTTTGAAATACATTTTGCGAAACTAGCAATTACTAAAGCAAAAACACGACGAGAAGAATATAAAATAGAGAGCGTCGATTCTCTGGGGACCTATCAAATGAGAAACATTTTGCAATATCGTTCTACAACGACGTTAACGTTTTCTTCAACAGTAAAGAAGTTGATAACTGCTCGGTTTTATATCCCTACAATGCCAACGGTTTTATCTTTTCATCGTTATAGTCTGTTTTCTAAAACGGCTTTTCTGTACTTGGTTTCAAATACTTGAAAACGATAAAAAGTAAAAAGCGCTTAATACTAAAATGATTGTTTCGTGACATGCGGAAAGGATAATTGGAGAGAAGAATTTTACGTATTTTTTATGGGTTTCAGGGAGATATTAGCTCGAAACAGCTAATGTATAAAAATTTAACTAATTGGCTAATTTTATTACCCTCCTGTTTGGGGAACACTCCTAATTATCCGGTAGTCTTAATTGCTGAAAAGAAGAAGTTAATTAACTTCATGCATTGAAGGTACACTCAGAAACTTCAACCCCAGTTTCACAAATCATTATTCATTGTACGTGATAATTAAAAACTTCCTCAAAGAAACTGTCTTTCCAGTCCTTAATTATTTTCATTCCTTGGAACTTCCAGCTCCTTGAAAATAAATTTTAGACAAATTAAATACCACCGTAAAAACACCTCTGCTTTTTCTCTTTTAACCTCCAATACAATTACTACTATTTTTAAATTTTATATACCCCAAATTAGGTGGAGTGAACGTTTTTAAGATCCTCGGGTATGAGATAGTTCAAATTTTCTAACCAAACATATTTATTTTCAGATTCCAAATTCAATAAATAATTTATTTTTTTTAATTATAAACACCGACACACTTACATAAGTAAAGACAGGCTTCGTAGTGTGGTGGATTAAAGATCTTATAAAGTGTCTTTAAATGCATATATAATATTAATTGATAAACTAAAGTTCTTAAAAACTTAAGACAAGATTTTTGTGCATAGCGCAAAGGGTAACAATTATTATTTTTATAAACAATAATTATTAATCTAAAACACCCATCCAAATTGAAAAAAACCTTCCGAGCAAAGATAAATGTCGCCGGCAGGACTCGAACCCGCACCCTTCTAATGTCCGGTTAGATGCTCTACCGTTGAGCTACGTCGGCTTATCGCAAACCCGCCAAGTTAATCAATATATACTAGTGTTCCATTTTAATAATTACTGTTTTTTATTATATTTTCACCTGTAAACAACCAACTTTATATTAGTATGAGAGAGGCATACATAATAGGTCAATCAATAATTGTAAAATCAATTAATCAAAAGAATAATCAATTTGGGAGTTGGGTATGGGTAACGCCGCCCTAGATTTTTTTTAAAAATCGTTAATTGATTTAGTTGATATTACATTTCATGTATTTAAACGAATACTTGATAAACAATGATAACAAATATTTTTATAAACATTCATTATTCAGACTTTCACATAATACATTTTCAGTCGTCTATACTTTAAGCGGTTCTGTGATTCTGTTTTTCTCATATGTGTTAATCTTATTCTATTTCCATTCCTTGTTTCATAATTATGTACATTTTTATTGAAAACAATTTCATCGATAAAATATTTTTGCATTTGGTTATTCGGAATTTTATGTATAAAATGTGTCTTTTTTATTGGAAACCAATCAAGCTCCTCTCCCATTTGATTGATGTTTGTATATTTGCCTTGCTTCAGTATACATCTCATGGTTATGTTTTGAATAATTCCTAGCTTATTTAGATTTCCTTTATTGTCCAAATATAATATCGTAAAGCAAATCGTTGAATCCAAATGTGGACGAACTATGGTTGTATAAATTATCTCTGAAGTGTTTCTATTTTATTTATTTCTTAGTCTTCAAAGAAAATTAACATTTTTTGATACCTTTTTAACACATATTCAAAATTTTCCATGAAAGTTAGTTTTTAATCCAGTATTATAGCTAAGTATTTAATTATTGAATATCTTAATCATCAATGGTCTAATTTAACCCGTGTTGCGTCTTATTCCCTATTTCCATATATTTTTTGGATAACAAGCACATCTGTCATAGGTCATCCCAAGGGGTTCGCTAGGTTTGGTGACTTAGCAGGGGTATTCGGGTTAATTTGGTGAGATTTTTCCAGATCTTGACGGTGGATGCGTCTACCTACCAACTGCGTGGCGGGCAGGATCGGGAGGGGCCGGTATGGAGAGACTCTTTAACCTGTCCAGCCGGACTCTCTCGATGCCAATCATCTCATATCAACAGGAGTTCAAATTCTTCACCGTAATAATAAAGGCAAAAAAAAAGTTGTTTAGAAGCACTTGAAATCAGAAAATCCCTAAATATTAATTCTAGTACATAAATTTACTTGGTTATTCAACCAGTGAACCGCTCGGTTCCTCCCGAAAAAACCCCAATTACCTCTTCCGCTTTGGTCGCCTCCCACTTCAACACCTTATACGTATTCATGTATGTCTATCATTATTATGTATTATGGTAAGTGTGCTTCCGAAACCAGTCGATCAATATATTAAATTGAAGTGGTTTAACAAATTAATGTATTTTATTTATATCCATTTATTGTAAATGCATAAATGTGTACGAATGAATTAGTTTTAATTAAACCGAGTAGATGCAGATACGATTTACCATAGTTCCGTGTGGTAAGGAGCAGGGGAGCTGCGCTGTAACCCGCTTCAATCCATTCGGAAGAAAAACGAAAATTGATGAATGAATAACATTTAAAACTGGTGATACACTTTAAAGTAAAATCTATGGGACGTCATTACATTGCAGCATATTCAAATTCACTTTGCATCCGTACAAGAGAATTCTCCGTTGCAATTCAAGATTCAATTCAATTTGTTTCAACCCTTTAGGGTTGCATGTTTCACAGGCCTTTTGACATTTGACTTCGTCTCCTAAAAGCTTTTTTAAAAGCTTTCCAAAGTGATATAAAATAAACGCATAAATTTTATTTTCCGCGGGCAGAATACGAGAAAAACCTAATTTAGCTAACGATTTTGGTTACTTTAAACCTATTCGTAATTGGGGAAAAGGTGTTTAATTTTCTTTTCATCATCTAGGTTGTAGGTACATTTAGTTTTAAAAAAATCCTTCTATAAATCAAGAGATTTGAACATTCTAGTACTGTGAATTTTATCATCGTTATTGAGTTTTTGGATATTAGGCCATGTTGCGCTTCCTCCTCATTTACCCAACGTTTCAGACAGCCTTGTAAGGAGGAGAAAGATTTCAGACAGCCTTGTAATGGGGAAGAGATTTAAGACAGCCTTGTAATAAGGGGGAAGATTTCAGATAGCCTTGTAATGAGGAGTTCAGACAGCCTGGGAATGAGAAGGAAGATTTCAGTGAGCCTTATAATGGGGAGGGAGGGGATTTCAGGTAGCCTTTTAATGAGGAAGAAGATTTTAGACTACCTTGTAAGGAGGATGAAGATTTCGGACAGCCTTTTAATGGTAGAGATGATTTCGGACAGGCTTGTAATGAGGGGGACAATTTCAGACAGCCTTAAAAGGGGGAGAAGATTCCTGATAGCCTTGTAAATGAGGATAAATATTTCAGATAGCTTTTTGGGGAGGAAGCGCAACACGGTACAATACCTCAAATATCAAACACGATAACACTTTTGGCTGCGAAAATCTCAAATCATATCTGCTGTGATTTAAAAGTTTTTTTCTAGTGATATGACAGACTGTATACGATGGGTAATTTACCCACCGTATACGCAGAGTGTGTATCCGTTGAACGCCGGCATTTCCGATCGGCAATGTCAAAACATGCTTTCTTTTCGTGGGATTTTGTACCTTAAAAATGTTCGTAGTTACTGACATGAAGATGGAATATTTTTATAAATAAATTCTAGAATATTAAATATATTCTAAATATACTCCTTAGCATTACTGAAAATCGTTTCATTGTTAATGTATTCATAACGAAATAATAAATTTGTAAACTTCACACGCGCGAAGTTATTGGTGAAAGTGAAAAATATTTCCGATTTTACTTCAGGAATATTTTCGTATTTCTTTATTATCAATATATTTTATTACGACATGAGATAGAAAAAAATCATTTCTCTGAATAAAAGTATCTATTCTGGGGAAAAAATAAATAAACACATTATTTGGTAAAATGATATAAGTTACTGAAACATCATTTTCAGCACACTACGGAAGTACTAAGTCGAGGGAGTTCGGTTACAAAAGGTTAATACTGTTTCATATTTTGTTTTAGGGACTAAAATCTATTCCTATTTAATGATGTATATGATGATCCCCATGAAGGGTGGGCGGCGTCTTCCCATAGTGAACGGATACACTTTCTGCCACAGGCGTTTTAAAACCGACGGATCCACCCAGTGGCAGTGCTCCTCGCACCAAAGGACCAACTGCAAAGGATTCGTCTTTAACAAGGACGAAGTGTTTGTAAACCACTACATGTTTAATAATCATAATCCTCCAAATTACTTCCGGACCTCGGCTGGGACCTTTATCAAAACCAGAATGTAATTTAACTTCCGTTCTTGTGGGGCCATAGATACTAGAAACAAAATAGAGATATGGCATGGAAGCGTGCCGACTGTCGCCGAGCTACGACCGAATTCCACGGACGTCTAACTTCTCATATTAGCAGTCTGTAGAGGCTATCTTATACAAAAATTCAGAACAAAACAACTGTTAATATCGCTTACTTCGCTTCGAACCCTTCATTCAGAAAAATATTATTTTATTACGGCTATGATGGAGCAATTCTTTGAACGCTATTACTAAATTAACTAACGTAATAATCAACATGCGTAAAAATATGTTATTCATCACGTAAAATAAGAATTTTTAGCCAAATTTTCTATGTTTGCCTCCGGGATGTTTTCGGGCGGTGGATAATAAAAATTACAACCCTTTAGCTTATTCTGTTTTTCTTGGTAGCTCATTAAATATTTGCAATATTATGTTTTACTTACAATATTTGGATAATTTTTATAGCGCCTTTTCAAATACACCACATGGATTGCTCTATGATATCGCATAAAATTTAATTTAATAGAAATGTATAATCAAATTAAGTTAAAATGCTATTTGAAAAAATATATACTTAATTCTCAGAGACTTCTTTTATCAACTTACTTTTCATATATTGATCTGTCCCTCCTTTCTCCCGTTCAACCATTCTACGTTTCCTAACCATCTGAACACCCAATTTTTAATCCTTTTCATCGTCCTTGCATCGGATGGCTTGCATTATTTTCTTACCTCATTAATAATACATACTATTCGATCGCAAAATAACGTATTTATGTAACTGATGATATAACGAGAGTTGTTTGGTTTCTTTGCTTTGGAAAAAAAGAATCAAATATTTTAAATTGTTTAAAAAAAACATTTTCGTAGGCATGTCTGGACCAAAGTGCAAAAAGGACGTATGTAAGTTCACGTCATCAGTTTTATTTCAAATCTGTATAGATCACACATCCATCGATTGTTCCGTTCATTCGATATTTCACCGGTTACCTACGATCATCAGTACTTCTAAGTCAAGCTTTATAATGAGGAACTCCAGTCCATTTTTTAAAATTAATGTTGACGTTCTAACTAAAAAAAAATTTAAGTTCGTTTTCGTAGTTAAAATAATTGTTAAAGTTTCAATTTTTTAAAGCCCACCAGAACGCATGAAATCTATGGCTTGTTGGGTGTGACGTCACACGAGTAGTCAGATTGGCGGTTCAATAGGCGGTAATCGATATTGTGGCATTCCATACAAAATTTCGAGACCTTTAATACTGAAATTTAAATGCTTTTAATTGAAGGAAACATTGTAGAATATCAGCGTCTTGTCACTATTGTAGGTGCATTGTTCATATCCGCAACCGATTAACAATTTATCGGCGTTCCAAAAAACTCATTGCTATGAAAAAATCCCCTTAAGCGCCCATAGCTCATATTTAATCCAACATTTTGAAGACCTAAACTGGAAGACTAGGCCATGACCTAATATGTTGGTAACAGATATACGTATTATGATACCGCTGCATATCGGATATATCGATACCGGGTTCACAGATATTAGCGTTCTGACCGTTCCGAGATATTAAACGATATTTTGGTATTCATATCTATTGAATACTGATTTGGCACGTGATAATAATAATAATAATATTTTAATGCTCTGTATATTTTGGCGAAAACCACCTCAAGGACGCTGCACAATTTTTAATTCACTTTTATATAACGATTTATATAATCTACGTATAATTATTTATGGTGAAAGTAATATGTATTAAATAACAAGTCACTTTGTTTTTAATCCACTTTTTTTATTTTTTTATTTGTCGACTAGTTTCGATTCTACCGAATCGTCTTCAGGACATAGAACATACTAATTAAATAACAAAAGTGTGCTGTATATATAGGGTGAAAATGGGGAAAGAGAGAAACAATATTAAGAGGGAGACAACAATATAACAATAAAAACATACAATACCAAATACATAATTACATGTACGGTGGGAAAAACCATGAAAGATAAAGAAGGTAACAGAACGTTAATTACGGCGGTGGCTTGTTTGAGGAGAGGGAGAGTTGGAGGGGAACGGAAATAGGTCTAAAATGGGACTATAAGTAAAAAAAAAATTTGGTTATTTCGAGGGCTTCTAAGTTGTTTATTAGTTGGCCTATTCCATTTTTGCGTAGAATATTTATTCCCGTAGTTTGGTCAAAAGAGTGATTAGAACTTATCAAATGTTCCGCAAAATTCCGAAAAACCTACACTATTTAAACATCGTATGTGTTCTTTGATTCTAACATTAAAATTACGGGCGGTTTTACCTTTCCTCATTTTAACCCTATATATACAGCACACTCTTGTTATTTAATTAGTATGTCCTATGTCCTGAAGACAATTCGGTAGAATCGTAACTAGTCGACAAATAAAAAAAAATAAGTGAAAATGGATTAAAAACAAAGTGACTTGTTATTTAATACATCATGTCAATCCACAATGTGTTTGCTTATGCTGAAAATGTAAAATTAATATATTCAAAATCGGCGTTGGCTGATCTATACGAATATATATTTTTTTAAAGCCATAATATTTTTCACTGGAGTTCCCTTATTAGCTCCAAATTCAAACAAAACTCCAATTAAATTAGAGGAAATCGCGAAGAAAAATATTGGGAGAAAAGTTAACTATTCCAATTTCTAAAATAATTATATTAGCACGTTTAATTAGTTAATTCAGAGTCTGAGAACTTTACTTTCTGGCCAAATTGAGTTAAACTTCTGAATATTATTATGATACTAAAAAAATATGTTAGCTTTTATTAAGAAAGTTTTGGGGTTCTTCGAGATCAATCACCGCTTCAACAAATATTTTAATTGGAAATTTCTGAAAGTTTAAGGTCAATTAATATTTTTAAATGGGAAAAATGTGGAGATTAAGCGACTAAGAATAATTTACTGTATTGATTTTTATTTATTATACTTTAAAATTGATCTCATTCCTCTATCCTGGATTATTTGGAGTTTTTTTAAAGCTACCTCCATTACTTCGATAGGAAACAGCAGTCCATGTATGGTGCAACAATTTTTTTATAAATTACTGCTTTTTCATCGAAATTTTTCCTAATTATTCCAAGGAAAGACAATATTATTCCTATAAAAATAACAATATTAATAGTTCTGCTAGGTAAATATTATTACAATAACAACTCTATCGCCTTCCGAATAACAGCTTAATAAAGCCTTCGAGAGGTTATAATAGCCGTTACGCATAATGTCGATTAGGTAATCGATTACCTAATCGACATTATGCGTAATAAAATAAATAATACAGAATAATAATAATAATAAATATACCAGAACTCTTTGTTTTAAATATATATATTTTTTATTTGATAATAAGAGCTATCATTAAAAGTATAAAATTAAAAACATGGTATGTAGGTACCCACATCATTAAAAAAATACACAATGTACAATAATCTAGCCAAATTTTAAAGCGTTTAGATGTTTTTAATTCAGCTGGGTAATAATAATAAAAAATTTCAAAGTAAGCAAACACTTACGGCCTTACAAAATAATTGAATATGAAAATATTCCATTTTCAACCACCTTATATCTATATTTACATATACTTGTATGTATGTATAATATACAATAGATACCGAATTTTAATCAATTGGCAAACTATCGTTTCCCAAACTTATATGTTTAAAATCATAACGAGTAATTACGGAAATACGTCTATTCGTGCAATCATAATTATAATCTGAGCTAAAAATACAATAAAATAATTGCGCTACTTTACACAGATTAGAGAACCACTTTATTTTAATTAAATTAGTGTTATTTAATCACTTAGTATTAACATTCAACCCACGATTTCCTGAAATGATCTCAAACCCACAAACAATGAATTATGATTAACCCCCCCCCCCCTTACGGTGGTAGAAAATCCCCCGAGCTCCGGCGCGGTACAGGGCAGACAATTTGAATATTGTATTTTTTATGTTTGATAAAAATTAAAAGTTAACATTTATAACTTATATGAAACATTTTATTATTAGTACGTAGGTACCTAAATAAGTAAAATATTGTGAATACATGCTGAAAATGAGGAAAAACATTGATCACGAATAAAACGCATGGTACGTTCATTACAGCCGGCAGACCGCCGGCTACTACTAACGACCGCGCATCGTGATACGGTGAGCGAAACCCCGTACACAAGTCACGGCAAGTTATCAACGCACGCAGACATATAAATACATATATTAACTATTCTTTCCTGATTTTTTCGAGAAACCTTTTTTTTCCGTTGCTTTCAATAAATAATTTATATTTTCATTATTTTATCCATTACCTAAATGTACCGCTGAGAAACACCTAAAATATGAACTTTGCATTTAGTACATTTCCAATAATTTGAGACATGTCAACACAGTTGACAGCACCGGCAATGAAGGGTTGAATATTACATTCAAGTCAACTACACCAACTCTCGGCAATATTAATTTTTTTTTTTTACAAAAACATTAACTTTCACATATTTTCCGACTGAAAGATACTCTCAGTAATCTTTAAGGCGAGATACACATATTCAGAAAAAAATGATGCACGATATGGCTTCAGCTTTGTTTGGTGATTATATCCCAATAGTCAGGTATTTCCTAATATTTATCTTTCCCTTATGCGATATCACATAAAAATTATAATGAATATACCAGTGACGTGCATTCCTCTATGACCAAAGTAAGGCTGCATGTAGTTTTTCGAAAAAGAAATTGTGTATAGAATATTTCAACTGATCCCAGGAAGAAGACACAAATTCACTTTAAGTAATTTTGCAGGAGAGCCATTTCAATGTTTAAAATTTTGTTTATATTCTATGGTGAAGGTTTTATTTTTTTATTGAATATGCATTAATATAGAATGTATTTTCTAACTTCTTTAGTATTTTTCTCAATATAACGCTAATTTATGACTCCTAGAATAGAAATAAGCCGATAACATTTTTTGTTTTTGTTTTATTGCCGTTTCCTTGGAGCAGCCGATTTGAAAATGGCCGTTTTATTATTATCTTTCGCTGATTATTGTGGCCAGCTGAATACATGAGCGTACAAGTTCCGTATATATTTGAACAATTTTTTTTATATTATATTAATTTTATGGTTCATTTTTCTAAGGGTAGGCAAAGCTTTTATGGACTGCACGCCACTGATATATATAAGATAAATAAATGGTTTGTTACCATTAAAGTGTGAGTGCAAAATATAATAATTTTAATAAATTGAACAAAGGGTATCAATGATTTCATCCCCCTTCCCAGTGGGGAATAAATACTGTGGAAATATTAAACTGGCAAACACAAAGGAAATACGATATCATAAATAATATGGCAAACAGTACTCCGTATGCCCATATCTCTGCATTACAGCCAAAATATGATAAAAGTGCCACCCGAGGGAATCAAGCATTTCCTGGAGGATTTTCACAAGGAAATAGATTCCTATTAGTCAATACTTATGAGAATTTAATGTTTTTTTATAAAAAGAGAAAACCTCCCTAAATTCTTATGTAATCGTAGTTTACAACCACTTTAATGTATATTTAATACCAAAGAGCGATTACCTGATATGGATGGGATACAAACATATTACAAAGAAAAAATATATTTAATCATTGAAGAAGATAATATTAACAAATATCAAATGAAACATAAAACAGAAAACGACACGGAAAATAAAAAGGTATCATTTATTTTTTGTGTCTTTTTCTGTTTCATGTTTCATTTTAGATTTTTTAATATTATATTCTTCGATCATTATTATTACAATGGGGTATATAAGTTTCAATAAGTTATTCCAATAAATTGACAACATTTTTTTAAATTTAAAATGATACCAAAAAGCGAAATTGCGTTTATTGAAAAATAAACATAAAACAGAAAACGACACGGAAAATAAAAAAGTACCATTTATTTTTTGTGTCTTTTTCTGTTTCACGTTTCATTTTAGATTTTGTCAATATTATCTTCTTCGATCATTATTATTACATTGAGGTTTATAAGTTTCAATAAGTTATTTCAATAAATTGAAAACATTTTTTTTTTTATTTAAAATTATACCAAAAAGCGAATTTGCGTTTATTGAAAAAGAAACATAAAACAGAAAACGACACGGAAAATAAAAAAGTACCATTTATTTTTTGTGTCTTTTTCTGTTTCACGTTTCATTTTAGATTTTGTCAATATTATCTTCTTCGATCATTATTATTAAAATGGGGTTTATAAGTTTGAATAAGTAATTCCAATAAATTGAAAACATTTTTTTTAAATTTAAAATGATATCAAAAATTTACAAATCACATTAATTCACAAATCGGACCGTAATATTATGTTCGATTTATTGGAATTACTTATTGAAGCTTATAATAAATCTCAACGTAATGAAAAGAAAAACTTAATATGTACTCAAAGACTTCTTTTATCAACTTGCTCCTCATATATTCCACTGCCCCTCCTTTCTCACGTTCAACCATTCTACGTTTCGTAACCATCAAAATACCCCATTTTTAATCCTTTTCATCGTCCTTGCATTATTTTCTGACCTCATTAATAATACGTACATACCAAAATAACATATTAAGAGGAACGGCTGCGCGGCCTGTTTCATACAAAACTTAATTTTGGATTTGAGAGCAAAATACTCACCTAAACCTAATGATCTTTTTTTTCATCAAAAGGTATAGTAAATATCTAGTACGGAGTAGAAGTAATTAACATATTTTTGTTTAACAATATGAAATATAGGCCATTAAAGAAATTGATTTTTCGCGATTTTAGAGGCACCTTTAACAATTATTTGGTGGCTAACGGTGAATTAAAAAAAAAAGTATTACCCAGTCTCCTTTGAAAATATAATGAAGAATAAAATTAAAAAATCAAAAATATATTAAAATAAGAATTATGGTGGACTTTAAATTAAATTTAAAACGACCAATTTACTTTGGTACACAATTTAAAATATCGGCCCGAAAACCTTTTTTCTGATGTTTTGTTTTTGTATTTTAATTTACATAATCATATTTACATAGCAAATATAATTTATTTTTTTTAAATACAAAAAACCCGCAATTTTTTTTATGTTGCCTCTGAAATTATGATTTTTTTTAATGGCATATACTTCATAATTAAAAATAAATCAATAAATATAATACGTTATTTAAAAAAAATTAATGGGTATTTTGGCCTCAAAACCAAAATTAAGTTATGTATGAAATAGGCAGCGCAGCCGTTCCTTTTAAGAAAAAAGGTTCATACAGTACATAGATACAATAGACGTGATCCACAACATCAGAGATTATTATAGCTAATTTGTTTGAAAGGAAATGTTGATATCTTTACCTTAAGGGTATAATTTAACTTTCCATATTCCCTCAGTTTTAATTGGTGAAATCGACATTTAGTAGGTACCACCCATCTTGAACTAACATAATTCTCTCAAGAACTGAAATATAGGTACTATATGGTAGACCGGCATAAGTTACACGGCACGTGTCTTAAAAGAATTTAATAAATCTTCAACATCTGTACAAGTTAGTATATTCACCAGACAAAAATAAAACTACCTTTCTGGAACGAAGTATGTAAGGATATAAAGTGTTTATTTCTCATAAAATAAATCACAAGCACAATTAAAGTGTTACACGCCCTTTCCAGGTACAAGATTAAATAAGTAAATAATATTTTCAATGCATTGATATAACTTATTGAAGCTTGTAAACCTCATAGTAATTAAAATAATATTTTCTTCCTTAAATGCATATGGGTTTTGTGGTGTCATTGTTAATAAAATGAATAAGAAATACTTTGTTTACAGCACTATTTAATATATAAATATCAACATGCTTCGGAAGCACAGCTTTCCTCATCAGGATAAACGATATACAAAAAATAATGACAAGTATGGACAAATTACAAACATAAACAAGAATTAAAAATAAGTGATGAAAGTAGATAAATAATTAATTAAAAATGTCAAAATAATTGAAAAAATTATTATACTACTTTAAGAAGGGTTTCTCACCAGAAGGCATATTCTGTTTCTCTTTAAGGAAAATTCCTTATCCTTTTCCTTAGGCTAAAAGACATTTTGTTTAACTGCGATTCAGATTGCATGTCAATGACAATACATTTTTAAAGGATTTTGTGGTTTAATTATCCCTTTTCCTTAGGCTAAAAGACATTTTGTAATACTGCGATTCCGATTGCATGTCAATGACAAAACATTTTTAAAGGATTTTTTGGTTTAATTATCCCAGTATTACAAAAATTATAGATGTATCACACATATGGTTCATTATTACTTTCTTTACATGTGTAGTTTATTATAATTTTTAGAATTTAAGTCGCTTTTATGACATTTCGGGCCTTTGGCATAGGTACTTTGCAAATATCACAGTTTCATTAATTCGGTTAATTTAATAGCATTATTATGCGACAAATATCTCACTAATAATGTTTACAGTCAACACTTATAGAATATTGATTTTTCTTTGTTTAAACTACGAAAATATCGGTATTTTAAAATAATGTCATTCGCTGAATGACAGCTGTCTTCCGAGAGAACTAGAACGGTAGTTAAGAAAGAAATGTTATGTATTTAAGTCTAAGAAAAAGGATAAGGAATTTTCCGTAAAAAAAACCAGAATAGTCCTTCCGGTTGTCCGCTTTGTAGCACGACAAATATGTGGCGACACCAGCATTTACGCGTAAGAGAACAGACACTGGTTGCTTCCATCAGACACCCCTTTCCCGAGACGTTCCCCATTTAACTCCCAATTCACTCACATGACAAAGTGGTCGTTATGAAATATGTAAAAACCTTAGAGTAACAATATACATGTAAATGTTACTCTAAGGTTAAAACTGGTAACGATTCTATCCACCGGTGTCTTATCTACTACCTCGTTTGGTTGCCTGTAGACCCGAGTGCGGTGCCAATGTGGTTGCGCTACAGTGGTGTCCCGGCGAAATAAGGCCGATGAGTTTTTTTTCCAGATTAAATATTTTCTCACGCGTGAATCATAATTTTAGAAAGAGCAAGAAATGTTCTATTTAAAAAAAAAATAAACAGATTCCCGTAATGCGACTGATGGTATATTCAAGATTATCGAGTTAGAAATTCTCCATGAGTTCTTATATCGGAAGAAATTTTAAATCAAATAAAATTGTATCGGAAACGTAATTTGATTTCCGAGCTTTTTTCGCTTCTCCAATCTTAGCAGTTATGAGATATATTGAACTCTCTTGACGTCATAAAACTAAGGGTGCCAGTGAAAGCTACTCTTTAAAAAAATAATCAAACATGTTACGGTTACGATGAAAAGATGAAATATATTTAAAAATTACGAATTAACGCAAGAGTATTTTTTCTCTTGCTCTGGAACTCCACAATAATGGAGGCAGGGTTTTAATAAGATCCATAGAGATGATAAAATGCACTCTTTTCATTTGTTAATAGTTTAGTTCTTGTCATAGAAAAACCTTATTTATAAAACCGTTTGTCACATGCCACATTTTCCCGCCATCTATTGTGTGTGGGTTGAATTTTTAGTTGTGGGGAATGATGCAATTCCTCCACTGTTAACCTTTCGTACCGCACGAAGATGAATATTTTCCTAAACTATTTTACAGACGGTTCCATGTCTACCCCGGTGATGAACACCGCGAGGTTGTTCAAAAAATTATCTCGAAAATAAAGAAAAGCGTACAACACATCTCAATGTCATAACTTAAATTAAATTAATAAAAATAACAAAAACATCCCGGGGCTGCACAATATGCCGGCGGTCTTAAGAGGAACGGCTGCGCGGCCTGTTTCCTACAAAACAAAATTTCTCACACCAAACCGAATGATCTTTTTTAGGCCATTAAATAATTCGATTTTTCACGTTTTTAGAGAAAACTTTGCAATTATTTAAAGATTAATGGTGAAAAAAAAATTGCCTCGTCTATTATGAATTATAAATCAGCATTATGATGGACTTAAATTTAAATTAAAAACGATTAGTTTACGTTGGAACACAAAATTGCCGTATATAATTTTAAATATCAACCAGAAAAACCCATCTTATTTATATGACAATTGAAAAAAAAAATTCATAAACCCGCAAACTATTTCCGAAGTTGCCTCTAGAATCATGAAAAAACGGTTTTTTTGATGGCCTATATTATATGAATAAAAACAAAAATAAATAAAATACTCATAATAAATTCATATTATATATTTACTATACCTTTAAATTTTAAAAAAGATCATTCAGTCGGGTGAATCAAATCCAAAACTATGTTTTGTATGAAATAGGCCGCGAGCCGTTCCTCTTAATTTTAGCAGCTTGTTATGTAACGAAAGAATGGCCCTGAGATGAGTTTTAGCTACTCGTCTTAACAAATAACCTAGGCAAGCATCGCATCATTTCCCTCCATAATTAACCAATTAGGCAATTCTAGCGCCAAAATTAAACCAATCAGTTCATAAATTAACAAAGCAGGAGCAAGCGATGCTAGCGCCTCGGCAGCTTAGCGGCCGCTCCTCGCTGCCCTTGAAACGCACTTCCCGCCTGGAGCTCTAGGAGTCCACTGCGTCTCTGAAAAGAGGCGGCCATTTTGTGTTACTAGTTTTTTACGGCCAAATACTATGCATGCGGATTGAAACCCGAAGCTAGACGTGCCACTTGCTGCCAAAGCACTCAACATGGTGCCTTACCAATTAAAAACCAATTAAATTCAGTGCAGAGATGTCCAGCCCTGGCGTCATTGCCAACAAACTCTTGCCGCCCGACCAGATCACCCCATGTAAGCTGACTTCTTCCCCTAATGTGTTGTTCAAGCCCTTGTTACATTTGCATTACCCGGTTAGAGATTTGAATCAGAAAGAGAGAAATTTTGCGATAGAATCATGTCTAGAATAGGACCTTTTTACTAACTACTCGATTGTTCTTAACCTACAATGTTTGTCTGACCTTCCAATAAACTCTGAGTATGGAAATGTACTCATTTAACGTAGAATTAGAGACGCCCTCAACCCAATTATAAGATTGCGATCGATCCACGACCCTGAACGTTGAGAAGCTAATGTCCCTGCCGATCTGAGCTAAGCTAATGTCCGGAGCAGACTTCACATCTAAGAGGCCATCTCCAGGGTAAGTCCTGCCGATGTAATTGTCTCCCATAACTTACCCTTGCAACCTAACCTTCCTCCTCTCCCCCACCTTCTTTTATAACACTGGCTTTCCAACTTAGGCACTTTCTTCCAACCTAACCTTCCCCACCCCCATCCCTTTTCCACCTTTTTATAACAAGCTCTATTATATTTTGTATTCACCACTCAAAATTTATTAACCTATTTAGTAAAAACAAATTACCACTTCAATATGAAAAGATAGATACAACGCAATATGCTGGTAAAAAGCAAAAAGAAGGGTATCATCTAACCAACACTTCACAAGGAAAGTGTTAAAAATAGAACTTTATCTCTCGGTGAATATTAGTACTTACCTACATACCTTGAGAAATGCACTCCAAATATAATCCAATAACCGGAGTTGGCGAACGCCTATCCCAGGGTTTCCCTAGTGGTGGTTCGTGGTCGCAAAAGCAAAAACCGTAAGTACGTTATTGAAAAAATGCTTCATAAATCTCATTATTTTGCTTTGTAAAAGCAAATATTTATTTATTAAAATATGTATGGAATCTGCATTGATAAGATGTTAGGTTGGGTGAATGGAAACAATTAAACTAGCCGGGACACGGAAACGTTAGGGAAACGCTGGCCAATCCAAGTGTTGAGAGATAAGGTAGATGCTCGAGCTGTCTCGCCAATCTTTGATAGAAACTATAAATCATTCGAGGCGTATCGATGGTGAAGGATTTAAATCTTTTGAGATCTTACCTGCTCCGAGAAAAACATACTTGCCTGTCATTTGACATATTTATGAAAATAAAACGCTAAACTTAATATCGTTCATACATTTAACAATAAGTATCTTTCGTTTATTGTACATAATATTATCGATGCCATGAAAGTTCGACAATTTTTGTTTTGCTTATTATAAATATTTTTGTTTTTATTATTATAAGGCAATATTTACAGTAGCTTTAACAAACAAACAAACAGTAGATATACAAAGCTGCCACATGGCAGCTTGCCTGCAGCTTTTCCCATATTTCTTAGTTTAAGAAACACAATATATAACTTTTTATCTCAAATTCAAATAAAACACCCCTCTAGTTGAGTGAGTCTATCTGTACAAGTTGGTGAACTCGTTCTTTTGAATTTTGAAAGCTTTCATCGGCTAAATCACAAGTTAATTTTTAATCGATTAATTAATTAATTTTGCTAAATGTTTTCTATTATTTTTAATTGCTTATGATAAATGAAATAGCTGGTATTATAGTATTGTTTTGTTTGCAATGCCCTAGAGTAAGTTTAATTAGAATTTGTATATACAATTATTTTCTTTACAATATTAAACTTTAAGACGGTTCAAGCAAGAGCAAATGAGAGACCGTTTATCTAAATCCTTAGGAAGCTACCATTATTTTCAACCTAACAACTTTAAATTTATCCCCACGAGAAGGGAAGTTGATAGCAACCCCCTTACCGATCAAACCTTTTCTCCTCCCTCGACAAAATCAGTAATAATTGATGAGTATAATTAATTCATGAGAAGACGGATTTTTCGTTGTGGTCTAAAAGGTTCCGTTTAAGGAGGCTTTTCTCAACACTTGACATAAATTCGATTGGTAGCAGATGCCGATGTCAGATTCAGGCACAAGTTTGTAGAAGGATCTAAGTTCTTAAATAGTTCGGAGTATATCGCCACCTTAATTAAATTATTAACTCCATTTTGGCAGCTTTGTACGAAAAAAAAAAGTTAATTTATATACTAGCGAGGCGGGTTATGTGAAACTTCAACTATAACTGTTATTATATTATTTTCTATTTTTCTTTATAAACCACTGTACACTTACATTATTATATTATACATGTCTTTTAGTTATGGTTAAATTTGATTACAATAAAGATTTTATTTTTATTATTATTATTAGTTAAATTTTAAGATTCACTTTAGAAATAATAAATACATGCAATATTATTTTGTTTTTGTAACATAAAAAAGTTATAGTACAATTTTATGTATTAAATATTATTATTTAAAGTATGAAGAATTATCAAAGTTATCTAAAGTAATCTACGCTACCAAAACACAAATATTTATTCAAAAAAGCAGCATTTTTAAATTTCTAATTTGTTCTTTTTATTTACTTATATTTTTTAGCATTTCCTTTACTTGATACATTTTTTGCGACATACAAATATGAGGTTTTCGTAGTAACACGTATTATAAAAAAATGCTAAAAAAGGTAGCTCTCATATCTCGATTTGTGTAAAAATGGACTTGTATAAACTACTAATTAAGGTGACGATATTCGGCTTAGCGGTAAAAGTAAAAACATTAATCTCACTCTAAAAGTTCGATTTCAGAAAGTTCGTAAAACTGTCAAGCGTTTCAATGGCAGGAAGTATTTTATATTTCAACCTTTATGAATAACAGTCCACCAAAAACTAAAATGGTATAGAAATATTAGGGCGTGTTGCTTCACGGAATTTGAAGGATTCATCAAAATTTCGAAGTTAATATTCAAGTACCGCGAAAGTTCCATCCAAATTCTGTTATAATGCATTATTGGCCAGTTGTACCACAGTGCTTGAATAGTAACAGAACTTGCGTAAAACTTACAGACAACTTGAATACTAGCATTGAAATTTTGATGAATGCTTTAAATTATGTGAAACAACCCGCCCTTAATATATTTACAAAGTTAAGCACACCTACTGCAAAACTCAACGCGTAAAGCCTTGCTTACACCAGTAGTTAAATATTATTTAGATAAACACAGAAAGGCAACATTTCGTAGTTAGAAGTTGGATTACAAGATGAAACTTCAACGAAAATTAGAATACATTGAGGGGTATGTAAATAGTTTGCAAATATCGAGGATCGGTTATGTAAAGAACTTTTATTAAAATTTCATAACAATATTTCTCGAAAATGCCAGGCTTTGTTATGTATAATTTGTAAAGCCTCATTTGAAATATGCAGTCCCCATTAAATCACGGTAAAACCTGATATGCTATCACATTATTATAGTGGCGTATTAACAAAGGTAGGATGCGTGTAGTTTTTCAAATTCGAGTATGAATTGTGCATTTTTGTGGAACTGAATAAATGAGCACACAAGTTCCTTATCAAATTCATGGGAAAAATGCATTTTGTTTAGAGACTTGTCAATTAATATGGATTTTTTTTTTGGGATAGGCACAGCTTTTCAACCTTTATAGAGTTCACGCCATTGTATCATCATCATGTTGGCACAGAAGATGGCATGCCTCACAACTTATCTTACTCCGCTTACGTTGATATTTTATGTTATTTATTCCTGATACGTACAGAGGTGTACGGGTATCGAAACGCGCCGGATCGCCATTCCAACACCTACTCCTTTTTAGGAAAAAAAAAATTGTCTTTCACATAAAATTTGTTTTAACTTATATGAAAATAGCCCTGCTTTTGAATATCCGTCGGCAAATTGCCACAAAAAGGAGTACCGACTAACAGGGAGGTTTTTTTAAACATTTGACATGAAAAAGCAAAGTTTTGCTTCTTATCAACGACGACCTCCGTGGTTGAGTAGTAACGATCCTCGGCTATGAATCCGGAGGTCACGGGTTCAAACCCCGGCGTGGGCAATGAAATTTTATTTGATAAATTTGTGTCATTTCACAATTAATGAATTAAAAATAATATATGGTACATTTGCGGTACGTTCCAGAGTCGTAGATACTTTCAGCGTCGCCCTGGTGAAAGACCCCAATTAATAATCGTAACGTTGCTTGAAATGGCATCAGCCGTGTTCGGTGACCAGATCTGAATAACCAGGTACTCCCCCACCTTCCTCTTCCCCATCTCCTCTACCTCGTTACCTTCAACCTGAAAACTCTACTAAAACCATGTTCAGGCTTTGACTTGTTCTCTCAAATGTATATTTTTGTCCTCTTTTTGTCATTGCTTCATTCTTGTATTATGTATGTGCTGTTATTTTTCTGTACGTCTTGTTTATTTCATTTTGTGTTATGTATTTTGTGTAATTGGACATTGGTCCGTAAATAAATGAATAAATAAAACATTGGGGATGCCATAGTCTCACTAGCTCCAGACGGTTGGGAGCAGTCGGTATTCTTGCGCGGTACTCACATTTAAAAAAAAAAAGAAATTTAGCGGTCTGCTATAAAAAAAAACCAAGCGTTCCGGAACTGGAAAAATTATTAGGACACCCCTGGATACTTCAGTGATCTATTTTTACAGCATTCAGAACAGGACCAAATGATCCAAAACAGGACCAAATGATGCTTTTTTACATTATGCCTCATTTTATCCTGTTTTGGATCACACCTCACAAAGTAGAGCCAGGGTAACACTATCGACATTCCGTTAAGCGATACTCTGGGGTGGGCTGACGACGAAAGGGACAAACCGTGGTTTGGGGAGCGGTACAGGCAAGTGTAAATTCGACCCATATTGGTTAGATCAACGCAAACCGAAAATACGAGTACTCCGTGCTAGGCGTTTACAATGCATGCAAGGCTCGGATGTAGAGGCGGATAAACGGCTTTCCAAGCGAAAATCAGGGCAATCCAGGTAGAAGTGTCTAGAGGGAAGGCGTTTTGTGTACCCGTTACGAATAATAAATGAGAATTCCGTGAAAACATGTAACGGCCGATAGTATTTAGATTTACGAGTATATGCACACCGCAAATGCTAGCGAAATTCACCTTCGATCCTAGAATGCATTGAGGATCCCTGCGCCCTACAATGTAAATGTCAACTAACAAACCACCACCCTATTTCTGCGTAGGGGTAGGCCGAAGTAATGGAATGCCACAAATCTCTATCTTAACATACATTCATTCACAACCATTATAATCTTACGAGGCATAGTAAATACAGAAAAAATCGGAATATTCGGTGAAACTGTTGAACTCATTTACCCCTAGAGAGTGAGATACGTGTAAGGGTACTTTATGCGTAAAATCTGTTCTACCTGAATTATGTCTATTTTACCTTATGTTCGAGGGTAAGCGCAGCATAATGTGTTATCTTATTTTGTAACTACATACATAGAGTGGAAGATACTGTCAGTATCGCCCATGTGAAAGACCACCATTCAGGCTGATCGAAACGTTGCTTGAAATGGCTTTAGGCGTGTTTATCGACCAGATCAGAATAGCCAGGTACTTCCCCACATCCCTCTCCCCCATCTCTTTCCCCTCCTAAATTTCTTCAGCCTCACAACACACCCCAATTGGAGATGCCATAATCTCACTGGCTCCAGATGGTTGGGAGCTGCTGGGACTCTTGTGTGATATCACATAAAATAAAATATAAGTTGTAGATCTGTTTTAGAGAGCTAAATAAAAATAAAATAAATAATATATTGTCTCGCGCCATACTGTTATCCTAACTCATGAAATAACTCAGGGCCATTATTTGATTGTATTGATCGTGCTACACGTTCTCCTGATACTCCTTTCTCCGTCCATCCACTTTACGTATCCATATCTAAAAGTTCCTTTCTTAATATTGTTTATTGCGATTACAACGCCCTCGCATTATTTTCGTTTTTTTTTTGTTTTCATTCTAATACAATCATTACGGTTTTACCACACATTAGGATTGTTTGAATTAGTCAGAATTAAGGGTTGGGAAAGATGGGCTATAAAAGTTGGTTGATTGGGAAATACATAAATCTACAAAGGCTTAATACGAATGTGAATAGAAAGCTATTTTTACATTCATTGTAACAATAATAAGGACAGTTAGGTAAATATACAATCAATGAATACAGTTTGAATCCTAATTCAAAAAACAATTATAACTAAATTTTCTAGGATAAACCAAAGGAATGGAATTCCAAAAGTTTTCATTTCGATTAAGAGAGATGGCTTAAATTCTTAACGATTGCTATAATCCTTTCATATACCTTTCAAGTCCCTCGTCTACCTGTTCTAGTCGTACTAAACCTTCCCGAAGCAATATAAAAATATTTTTCTACAGTAGTCCAATAAATCCATGAATTGGCAGAATCGACAGGTATTAACTTCGATTTGTTACATTTCAGACAATGTCTTTTGAGTTATTTGTGTCCGTTAAATCCACGCAATAATGTGATCCATGGATGAAAATGTAATATGTGAAATTGGCGTTATAAATCGGTAGGAAGCATGGAATAAAGAAAAACACAAGGAGGCCGGGTCGTCTGACAGACCGGTTGCCATCTCTAATGCCCAGACGCAATGTAAGTATGCCGAGTCTGTTCTACGGGTATTTTAATGGAGTCACCAGCGCGCGTATGCGAAACTCCATGGTCGCGAGCGGAGCATCCGTTCACAGTTGATGTCGGCATCATGAGAACGGGTCGATTCTCCTACTCATTTTTGTATAAGGCGGCTCGCATGTGGAACGAGCTACTGGAATCTGTTTTTCCTCCTTCATGTAATCCGTTCCTCTTCAATACCCACATTAATAAATCCCTTCCTACAGCCCCTACCTTTACCTGCCTCACAACGCTTCCCAGCCGGGTGGTGGTATTGTTCCCTTGTTTTTACACCATACATACAGGGGCGCTCTTGTGAGGTCTAACATAAAATAAAATGGGCGTTTTTCATGATCCAAAAGTGTGTCCGGGCCTTAAATTATTAATGAATACAAATGTAATACAAAAATTATTTCACCATCAATTCATTTCAATCTAATGGAATAGCATAATATTAATATATGCAATGCAGGCACTGAATGAGAGACAACGCTCTGTATATACTGTAATTTCATTGGCTCTCTCGGTACTAGAACCTAAAGGCACTCGGGCTTCCATTTAAATCAACGTAGAAAGCACTTCTAGTATTCTATCGCTGGAAATAATAAGAATGTACAGTATCCCAGAATTAGTCGTTCTCTATGAGACGCAAAGTATTTTAATATTCCAGACATTGCAACGATGTGAACTTCTGGATTTTGATTCAGGTGATTTGGTGAATAACGTTTGAAATAATCGTTCTAACAGGTTTCAAATCTTTGTCTTAAATAAGTGTAAATATTGAATTTATTTATGTGTTGATTTTGTTTTGAATATTTTTTATATAAATGGGTATTTATATATTAAAAACAGTGATTAAATCAAAGTAATTCTTTATCATTTATCTTTCTATAATTGCTAAAGGGTTTGCAAAACAGAATGTATATGGATTATTACAAACATTCCTTAAAAAGTGGAGGTTTTATTCACTTAAAAAAATATATATATTTACATTTTTAAGATAATCTCTAATCAGTCAACAGGCTGAAAATGTAATTATATGAAATTTCCTCGATAGAAAAAAATCGCAAAGTATGTTCCGAAAATTAAAAAAAAACAGGTTTGTTCCGTTATTTAACATGATTTGGGTTTGAAAAAAAATCATAGCGTGTCTTTAAATGCTAAACGTAATAAAAAGTAAGTAGTAAAAAGTTGTGTCGTATAAAGCACTTTTATTATTTTTTCACGGAAACGGAGCTATACAAAACATTAATCTATTATTTTTTTTATTATTAATAATTTATATAAAACCCGTTTACTAGTGAATTAAAATTTTTTTTTTAGAAAGACAAAATCCAGGGTTATGAATAACGTAACAATTTTTGAAAATCTCCAACAACCATCACAGTAAGCATAATATGTTGCTTATGTCGTGATGGAGGACTTAGCCAGCCGAGGAATTGTCTCTGGGCGGGACCCAAACGCGAGGCTAACTCAGCTAATGGTCAGTATTAATTGTGGTGTAGATACAACATATAAGACAAAGTCACAAGTTCAAATCTAGGTTGTATCAATGTATAAAATTGATATTTCACATAAAATCGAAATAAAACGGTAAATTTTTTTAAGGCACATAAAGTATCAAATCCAATTGATAAACTAATGGAATATGTATCAATTCCAATTGATACATATTCCAATTGATAAACTAAATTTTATATCGCATTCATGCAATTACTTAAAGTACAAGAATTATCAAAACGAATCATTTATAATCACAAATGAAAAGTTAGACAGCCTTAATCCTGTGAGCAAGATTCATTAACGTATACCCAATAAATACAACACGAGACTCCATGCTCTATTTCATGTAGTTTCGTCTCGCACTAATTTTATGTACAATTCTTGTTCGTAGAGGCTGCATCGTGTGAGGAATGAAACTTATTCTGTTGATATTTTTAAATGCATGCAAATAACATTTCTTCCTTTAAAAAGCAAATATACATGGAACTATTCGTATATGGCATGCAATAATCCTTAATGTATCAGGTAAGGATTGCTACATAATAACTAACTTATTATACTCAGGTTCTTTATGATTTTTATAGAATATGCATGTGAAATCTCAATTGGCGTCTAAGTAAATAAATATTGAATGATCCCAACAATATTCATATGCATTTGCTATTTTTCGTGGTCAAGAGTCGTCGGTCCTAAACACTGCTAAAGTAAGAAATTATTATATATAGTATGAACAAATCTCAAACGAAATACAAAACCGCAAAAGAAACAGAACATAAAAAAGGTAATGGTCGCATCTGGGAATCGAATCCAAGACTTCTGTCTTACCAGTACTAGCACTATAAATAAAGAGCTAATAATGCCGTATTCCTTTCAGTCATTTTTATCGATATCGTCCATAAATTTAAGAATTATCAATTATCTTCAATTAATTCCCAGATTTTTGGATGCAATCTTTTTTTATGATTGCGAGGTTCTTCCTAAATTTATTTGCATTCTAGATAGTGTCTCGGATATAACTGTTATGAATATATGGGGCATTTATTAAAATTTCTATAATTCTAGAATGAATAACAATTTATTGGAATAACTTATCACCAACTAATATTAATAACTTATTAACCGGATTCAGGCCGTTATCATTTTATTTTCTGTGTCTTTTTTCTGTTTCGTATTTCATTTTAGATGCGTTAATATTATATTCAATAAATGGCTGATGTGTACCTGGCCTTGCTCGGGTTTATATAAAGTTATGATTTTGTGAATTCTGGCTTGTCATTAGGGTGCCATAATTGATTTGACAGCGAAAGTAACTATCTCCAAATAAAGAAACATTGAATATTGTATTTCATTCCAAACGCTTATTTTTTCAAAATATATCTAAATCATAAAGTTCTTAAGTAGGTACCTACTCGTGTTTTCCATTTTGAAAATATTCCACCCAAAAAAAACCATCTTTTGAATATGCAATCTGTGGCTAACCAGAGTGTTATATACGAGTATATGGGCTAACCTAAATAAAACATGGCGGTTCAATGTTTTTCATACTAATTTTAAAACGTTATAGCAACAGTTTTACATATTGGATTTTATTCAAACTACTTTCTAAACCTTCCCGGCACTAATAAAAACAAACTGTGCTTTTTTCAGCGAAATCGGTCCAGTGATTTTCGAGAACAAACAAACGTACAAACTTACATTGATTTTTACATACATAGATTAAATATTACATTGACGTTTATATGCTACAATAAACTATTCCAATAAATTTAATATTTTTTTACGTAAAGATTACTGCAATATTTTTTTAATGATCATGATATAAAATTGTGAGCCATTCTTAAATTCCCGAGGCCAGAAAGATTTTAAGGGTATACTTCAATCCAGCGGTGAATAAATTACAGCTCATTATGACGAAACATGTCAGAAACTGCTTCCAGACTTTCAGTACAAATATTTTTCTTGTGAACTTTATCATTGCAGAAATTAATTGTACAAGAGAAAGAGTCAATGTTTTTCGATAAATATTATTCTTGGTAAAAATTCAACATAATCGCGCACATGTTAGATAATGATTTCATTAAAAAAATTCTAATAAAAAATCGTATATGCATAACTAAATGTATGGTTTTATGTTTAAATAATGGAAAATATGCCCTTAGTATCGCCCTTTTGAGAGACTCGCGTTCATTTTGCTTGAGTTAGCGTCAGCTAAGAAAAAAAATATATCACATTCGTTTTATTTAAATTTCAAAAATTCGTCCCACAATGTCTTCCCCCTAAAACCATTCTCCAAATCCTGGACGGCCTCCGTCGTTGAGTGGTTACGATCCTTGGCTACGAATCCGGAGGTCGCGGGTTCAAAACCCAGCGCGCGTAAGTTAATTTTGTTTGCTTAACTTATATTATTTCACAATTTATTTATTAAAATAATACGTAGTATATTTGCAGAACGTTTGACAGTGGCAGATACCTTACAATCGTCCTCGTGTAAGACTACCATTCGCAATTGAAATGTTGCTTGAAATGGCTTTAGCCGTGTTTGGTGACCAGATCTAAATAGCCAGGTACTTCCCCACCTTCTTCTCCCCCCATCTCCTTCACCTCCTCACTACCTTCAACCTCACAACATACCCCAATTGGGGTTGCCATAGTCTCACTGGCTCCAGACGGTTGGAAGCAGCTGGTACTTTTTTTAAAAAACGCAGTACATATTAGTATGTCTAAAGCAAATTTTAGTATGTGGTACATATTAAATTCTCTGATTTACGGACCATCGTGCCGTTTATCCGCAAGGCCAGACAGAGATGTGACACCACTTAACTCTGTCTTGAGCACACCCTCCTTGCTTCTTTCACATCCAAACGTCGCGTTGTATCATACATACATTTCTATTATTCTGACTTTTGATATGACCCGACTAGTTATTCTATCCACTTGTGCGTCATTCCCTCGGTATTCCTTCTTCTGTCCATCTAATCTACCGTACAACCTCAAATCAACGTACCTTTAATAATCTTGATAACAACGCTTAAATTGTCCTTGTGAACTTTCCGGAATCACATTCCTACTATCACATTCGTATTATCACATTCGCTTTACCACACGTTTAACATCAGGAATCTGGTATTAAATATAACCCATTTGGCATCAAATGTTTCTGAAAGAACAATCTAAATGATAAAGTGGGTAAATAATGAATTCATTTGGTCCAATGAACCCTGCCGACATTTTCCCACCCCTGAAAGCCGTAGGTTTAGCATTTCAAGCCCACGAGTTTAAGCGGGAAACAATCGTGCGGCAAATTAGGGTTCGCACCCAGAAACAGGTTGTCGGTTTAATATTCGCGAAAATTGTAGGTATAGTAATACTACTGAAAGGTCCTTTGTTACCTCTCTTTCTATTAGATTCAGCGCTTATGCGGAAGAGGGAGAGGTTACGGCGAATATTTCAGCGGTATGCTGTTAAGGGCATAATGGAGGGTTGTAAATTCACGGAACAATGTTACTGACGTACCAAATCTATATCTGTTTGTAATTTTAAAAGCTAGGTGTTCTTGCCATATTTTTTTTATTATTCTTTGCTATTGTTTCGAAATAACAGTTAGACAATTCTTAGAAATGTATTCAAATATTATAGTCCTTGGAACAGGAAGGACAGTGTGGTTAAAAAAAACTAGTTTTGTTTGCTCGGAAAAATAAAAATAATCACTGCATTAAAATATATGTTTATTAACGTTAATCGGTTTATGTTGTGTAGCTCTATGTACCTACTTTTAAGTATCAGAAACAGTCTATTGAGAAAATAAATATTGTAAGAATTATTTTTGTTAAATATGATTATTTTTCTTCTTATTCTTCTATATGAAATAAGAGAAACGATGAGTCAATCTGCACGGTATACAAGTATTTGTGTTATTTTTTTTATATGATATCTAATTGTGTTTACGAACAAGAGAATACTTAGTTATCACGAGGGAGCATCGATATCGGAAATGGAATAATTAAAAAAATAAATAAAGCAAACAACTTTGTGTCGTGTTGTGTTGCGTTGTGGAAATGGATAAAAGCTAAACTTTAAAAATTATATAAGGAAAATCGAGTAATGTAGAAAAAAAAGTGCTTATTTTACGACTCCAGAACTCGACGTTCAATAGTTTTTGCTGCATTACTATACAGTTTGCCGGCTTCATAAATGAAATATTTTTCTACGGTAGAAAAAACTGTGTTTGATATTGTCAAAAAGGCCCAATATTACTTATAAACTATCTATACAATTTTAACAATTTTTTGACGGACACTGTACACTAATTATATTCCCAGCAAACAAGGGTGATATTTTTAACGACTTAAAACCGGACGGTCATCCCTAATGACTGCAGCGAATAATGGCCAATTTCGAGGAAAGTCCAAAGTTAATCCTGACCCGTCCAACAGTCCCGTTATGAATCATACTCGAGTCAGTTTTCAGGTACACCTTTCAGCAAGAAACCGTATTTATCAGGATATCTGATCAGTTGACTGCCAACGTCCACAGTGATAACATAGCTGATGGCAACGAGTCAGTCTCTATTCTCTAAAAGTGAAAATAATTTCTTAACCATACAGTGTTATCTTGATTCTAGCGCGATAGCATACTTATCAATAATTTATTTATAATTATAAGTAATCTGAAGAGGAATCTCGACATATATATATATTACTCATTTAATAAACAAAGTATGTTGAGACATTTCCGTTGTAATGCATTCATTATTGTTTTAATGTTTGTGGAGAACGGATCATTGTTTTGTGAAGTGCCAAGTAGTGTTCAGTGACAAGTTTATACACCAATAATGGCGGAATATCATGATGATGTAAGTAATAATTTTGTTTTGGAGCATACAATTTGGTGCTGGTTTGCGCACGTTCCAGAGTGGAAGATACTTTTAGTATTGCCCTGGTGAAAGACCACCATTCAGAATTGAAACGTTGCTTGAAATGGCTTTTAGCCGTGTTTGGTGACCAGATCTGAATAGCCAGGTATTTCCCCACCTTCCTCTTCCCCTTCTCCTACCCCTCTCCAATACCTTCAGCCTCACCACATTCCCCAATTGGGGATGCCATAGTCTCACTGGCTCCAGACGGTTTGGAGCAATTGGGACTCTTGTGGGGTATTCATATAAAAAATATAAAACAATATTCGTAAAATTGTATATGTTTTCATAGTGTACAGTATTTTTAGGTGTCTTTATGATGTATGAAGAACCATAACATATTTCTCGACATAAAAAGTGTGTAGATGCTTAAAATCTAAAAATTATTTTATAATTTTGTAAATTAATTTTATTTTATGAAAGGACGTTTTCTACTAGTACGCCATTAAAAAGCTGCAGTATTCGACTCGTAAGACAATTGTACCTGCTTATTTTATCTTTGTAACTAATCTTTTGCGTTTTGCAATAACACTCGTATGTGTATTTCAAAATCATTTATTGTTTTTCTTTTAAAATTCACAATACACGTCATTGTACATTTTATGTCGAAATATAACATCGGTAAAATGCGATAAAGAGTTTATTGACCAAGTATGAAATAAATAAAAAAATTACGTTATTGTAGCTAAGTATTACATTACTCTCATTTATTTTATATTGTCTGGCTATTTTGAAATATTTCATTGCATGGAAAAGAAATATGACAATACAAATTAGCTGGTTAAAAAAAAAAGTCTGAAAAATGTATCGCCTTAAAGCCGTAAATAGCGTATTATTCAGTAGGAAAGCCATAAGACCATTTTTGTCAGATCTAGCGCACGTGACAATCAATACAACACTAAAAAAATACAAAAACCGGGAGGCTGCAGGGCCGATTGGTTCAAATGAGTGATCATAACAACACATAGAACGTTATCACAATGTAGCCATTAATTTTTTTTATTTTTATATAATGTATTTAAATAAAAGTAATCTATATTTCTCAGTTTCAGTTCTTCGCCTTGACGCTCGGAGACAGTGATTCTGAAACGCCCCCACCATCCCCGACATCCTCCTCACCGCGCATCTCCCCGCGCATCTCCATTCCCGCCACGCCCCCCTTGTCGCCCTACCCCATCCCCGTGTCCATCCCTCTGCGCTCCCCGCCCACCACCCTCACGGTGACGGCTGAGCTACCCGGACCATCCTCTTCCCGTGTGCGGATGATGCACAGCGAGGAAGCGGCAAATCCAACCCCGACTGAGGCAACCAACACCGAAGTCGACAGTACTCCAGGTAATTAGAAAATTCGTGCCTATGCTAAGTGATATATAATTATTTTTTTAGTCACCGTAAACTAACGCTAAAATTACCTGTTTTTTTGGGCCACCTTACTTTTACGCAATAGGTGCAATCCTTACGGGCGATTTCCCTATATCTCAATAAACTCTTCGTTAACTGTTCATTGAATATCTTTGATCAAATAACATGGTCCCAAATAGTTATTGATGGGCTAGCTTGGCAACATCAGTATTTTCAAGCCACTATCCCGTCTACTGCAAAGCCTCTCTTTTATTTCTATGGAATCACAAACGTCAAACATACTCCCCCAAAAACTACGTGGTTAGTGGTGTGACCCATACCCGAGTAAGTGCAAATATTCTGTAATATATTTTGATCGTATATTAAAAATACGGTAAATATGCAGAGGATACATACCGGGTAGTGCTTGGACAGATTTGGTGGTGGATGATATTCACAGCATTCTTCGTGAGTCAAAATCGTGATCTAAAGGCAGATCTAATCATCCAATACCTCAAAAAAATTAACAATAGCTCTTTGAACTCGTGGTCGCAGCATTGCCACCCTGTCGTGTACTTTTGCATCTTCAATTATGGCAAAATCCATAATACACTCAATAATCGGCTCACTCTACCAGCAGCTGTAAGAATATTTTGACGCCATCTGATAAATAGCCGCTATTTTACGGTTCCAGCTCGAGTTAAGTTATGTCGGACTTTTAATGGCATATAGTATTATTGAGAGTATGTGAAACGGAAATATATTTATATTCTAAAAATAGGGCTTATTGATAACTTATTGACATGTAGTGAAATACCCCCTTAGAGTAACAATATTGTTACTCAAAGGTACAATCTGTCAAAGGGAAATAATGCTACGAAATAAATAAAAATAAAATCAATTTTTCAATAAATGACATGTATCTGTTAACTTGGTAAATGATGTGTCTCTCGGTCACTTTGAACGAACTTTTCAAACTTAGAAAAATAAGGCATTAAATAATCAAATTAAATTAACCATAAATATTAATTGTTTTTGTATTTAGCCATAAGTATTCTTTACCGACAGATTAAAACGAGAATTTTTTAAATTTTATTAAAGTATTTTATTTCTGTTGTTTTCCAAATCCAATATTTTCGTACACGCATTTAAAAAATACGTATTTTTAGTAATTCAGAAAAAGTCACATCACTAAATAAAAGTAATCCAACACTCCGACGTCAGAATTTTTTTTTTGGGGTTGAAATGTGATACATTTTCTTTCAGCTTTTTCAACACCCCATGAGTGTAGCTGCAGCAACTGTTCAGAGCTGGTGTCCAGACTGTCTGAATGCGGAATCTGCATGAATCCTCTGCAGGTAAGCCCAAAGATAACACAAAATTATATTAAAAAAAAACAAATCTAATATATTTCACACCATCTATATTAAATAAATATTTCATCTTAATAGGTATATAACACACCTCAACAAATTCGTCAGTATATATTTAACTCCCGCGTTAATTTTTTTGATATACCAATTATATACATGCGAGGAACCTTGAAATTACAAATAGAAGTTAAGGATGTATTTGATACATATCGTGTGTAAAGAAATAAAACACGTTAATCCACAAAATCAGAACTTTACAGTAGACGATAAATTTTACTATTGGGTACTATTTTACTAACGAATTCAAAATTTTGACTTTTATATAAGAGTAATTTTTTTCTCCAGAAATGGTGTAAAATATTGGATTTATATTTTATGAGCTTATGACACCGTTGTCCCCGAGGAGAGCTTCGGGACTCCAAAATATCCCGTTTTCAGATCTACCCCGTTGGTTTTATATAAATACTCTTTTTTTTATTTTGCAAGGTCCGAGTGAAAGCTCTGAAGGAATTTTGTGACGAAACTGATACTTATTATCACAAAATGCCGGACTACAGTAAAGCCAGGTAGCTTGCGCTTATGCCTGCCAATCAATGGGTTTTTGAAATGTTCAAACCATTGAAGAACTACTTACGAGCATCGACAAATGTCCCAAAATACTGAATAAATTTATTGAGAGCAGTTCACAATTGTGGTTTTATTTTATGCACGCACAGGCGGCAACATTTCATCGGGGTGCATTGAATTTGACTTTAAAATAAAGAACTCAGTTTCTCACACACTCAATCCGACACTTAACCCCTATCCCGAAAAGCATCCCCCACCAAGTGTCTCATTTGGGGAAAAAATAAATGGTTACGAAAGGTATGACTCATTTCTCTGAGAGTTTTTTTCCAAATAAATAATTAAAAATGGGTTTTGGTGTGAAAAATACTCAATCTCAATTAAAAAGATTTTACGATGTTCATTTGAAAATTCTCCCTACACCACTTAAAAGTAACATTGACAAAAATTAGTCCTCCTCGGTAAGATTTTTTTTAAATGCTAGTCCGAGCCCGAAATACGACTGAGTTCAATACTAAATAATAAAATATATATATGCCTAAATCGATATCAAAAATGAAAGAAACAAAAGGGCGTTTATCTCATTTTTTAAAGTTTAGGGCACATTTCAACGCTTCCATAGCTCATAATAGAATTACTTAGATTGGGGCTGAAAATAATTTTAACTGAGAATTATCAGACAGAAAATTCTGTGTATATTTACGGACATCGGAGCTAATCGTTCGAGATTTTGAAGTGGTACCAACTCGCGAAGGGTTTTCATGTAACATCAAAGCACGCCCATCAAATTTAATCACGGTGTTTCCTCCATTTGATTCATTTCACGCAATAAGCCTTCTCACCGTATCGAAATCTGTTTCAAGTAAGCTTTTCAAAAAGACTTTCATTCATCATTTATCTACGTTAATCGTGTCAATAAACAAGCCAAGTAAAAGATAATGCTCAATGTAGCCAACGTAAGCAATGTTTTACCTCCGCGACGTATAACAAATTAAAACCTCAAAGAAGCTTTATGCGGGGAAAAAAATTTATGGCAGATAGCGTTTTTTTTTTTTTCCACGTTAGTGTAATTGCTCCGATTCTCGTACCAATAAGCTACGAGACATATGTATGTAACTCGGTTAGATGGTCGAGCGGTCCAATGCGTCGGGTTCCCACTGCGGTGTCGCGGGTTCAATCACCTGTCATGCAGCAACATTGTCTGCTTATTGGTGTGGTAGTGGGAGGAATTAAAATATTGTCAGATTATTCGTACTGCGTTATTTTTAAATACCGCACGCATTATACCCGGTTAATCAGATCTAGGAGGCTATTTTATGCACCATTTCCATTCCGAATGGTGGTTTCTTCGTCAATATATACTCTTCACTAAGAGTAAATATCTTTCAATCTGGAACAAGGCAAGAATATAAAAAAATAAACAGCAATTTTCGCTTAAATCTTCGAAATAACAAGTAAATAGCCCATAAACAAAACATTATTTATGTTGTCGAGTTTCGACCACGCGGCCTCTGGATCTAGATTCAAGAATTTTCCCCCCATGAAGGACGTCATTGTCTTGTCAGCAGAGAGTAGAAAAAGCACGTAAGCGTTTTGCTTTTTCACATGATTTGAAGCACGTACGGATACTTTCTCAGAATTTCTTCCCGATAAACTACAATATATATTGGATTATTTCCTTGACCGTCATATAAATCAACGAAATAGAGAACATCCCCAATTCGCAAAAGAGATAAAACATAAAAGATTATATTCAATTCCTCGCTGTATTCAAACCAAAGAATACAATTCCCTTCGGCTTCCGTGCATAGGTTAAAAATTGTAATAAATTATAATACGTTTGTTCACAACATTTAACGGGGATTAGGGTTTAATTTCGCAGTCGGCGGAACAGCCTACCAAAAAGCCTTGAATAACAGCAAACGATCGGGGATCGTATCCTGGGAATTTTGTTTATTTGTTTTTTATTAATCAAATGAACGTTTCCACTTGAGTGCGCTGGAAAAGGGCGCATCGTTTGATCCGGAATTATTGTATTTTATTTGCGCTTCCCGCGTAGATATACAGAAACAGTCAAACCGTGATGCGATAAAAAAAACTTGCTTAACCCAATTTTTTAACATTCAAGAAACATTTATTTTTATTTTTAGTTAAGCTTTTAATCATTTAACGAATAATAGAAATATGCTGTTCAGTGTCAATAGTACGATCATTTTATTGCATTATTAGTATTTTTATATTTAACCGTTATTCTTTGTCTAACCATTTAAAGTTCAATTCAGAATGTGATCCTTTATATTAGAAATTACAAATAATAGACAACTCAAGACAATTTACTGTATCTTTCTATGCCTTTTAAGTATCAAATTTGTAAAGTGCATTTATTCGTTCTTTTGTTATCACCGACTTCTCAGTAAACAACAGCTTTCATTACCCTACTGTACAGATATTCAAGCCTTGCTAGACCATTCTATTATTCAACACAAATATAATATCAGGGTTAAACAATTAGTGTTTTTAATCTAACAAATAACAATAACCCATCCGCGTCAAGAACTTCTCGACACAAATCAAAACACCTACCTCTATCTAGGAATAACTTTTTTTAACAATCCTCCTTCTAATCTTAAAAATATAGAAAATATCCATGAATTCCAACATAAATTAAAAAAATTCCTCAAACTACTGTAACAGTTTTTTTTTACTTGTTATTATTATTAGTTTTTTGTGTTTGTATTTCTCCACAAACCTTGCGTTTCTTTTCATTTCTTTTCTTTTCTTTAATACTATTAATATTGATAACTTACTAAATTTACACGACTAATTCATATTTTACTGCTATTATGCAACAATGGTTTAAGAGGATTGGCTGCGGGGCATTGAAGTATTTTGTTTATTTTTGTTTTACGTTATGAAATATAGGTCATTAAAGGATATGATTTTTCGCAATTTTAGAGGCATCTTTAACAATTATTTGGGGGCTAACGGTGATTTAAAAAAAAGTTTCACCCAATCCACTTACAAAAAAAAAGAAATAAAAATTAAAAATTTTAAAACAATATTAAAATAAGCGTTATGGTGGACGTTAAATTAAATTTAAAACTACCTATGTACGTTGGAACACAAATTTTCCGTACATAATTTAAAATACCGACCCGACAAAAATGTTTTTTTAGAAGGTTTTGTATTTTTATTTACGTAATCATATTTACATAGCAAATATTTTTTTAAATACCAATGAACCCGCAAATAATTTTCTAATCTGCCTCTAAGACGATTAAAATTCATTTTTTTTCATACTTCATAATTTCAAAACAAAATAAATAAAATATACGTACAAAATATTTACTAAACCTTTAATTTAAAAAATATATCATTCAGTTTGGATAGGTATTTTGGCTTCAAATCCAAAATAAAGTTATGTATGAAACAAGCAGCCCAGCCGTTCCTCTTAAGTTATGATCTAATTGTCTAGAATGTACGGGTTTCGCAAATATTAATAATTAAGTATGTATGTATAATTAAATATGAATTAAAAGGTCTATGTAACTCAATCCATCCAAAGGTCCCCAAGCCTTACAAGCTTGGGCTGATCGAAGATTGCAGGCGTACACCAACGCAATGAATAAACATTAACCACAATTCAGTGTAGTAATTGGAAAAATACAATACAAATGGAAATAACACGTCTCAAAAACGTTGGTCAGAAATGATGTAATTATAAATAATAATAATGGAATATGACTAATTAATATCAAGAACCTCTTTTTACCACAAAATGTTACACCAAATTTTGCCAACATTCCAGAAATCGTTACTACGAATCTGTCAGTTAAGATAACCGTAATCATAATATGTATTTATACAGATCGTTAATATAATTTAACTATTCCATCTCATTACACGAATTTTAACATGACGCATCATTATTGAAAGGTAATGAGCGTACTAATTAACTGTAATTAAACTAAGTACGTATCACAAGAGTAAGGATAATATAATTCATAAAATATTAATGATCGTCATTTCAATTGTGTAAGTCATCACTAATCTTTTGCTAATTATAATAAGGCGAAATGAACTATTCAAAAGAATTTCTCCGAAATATCTAATACCTGGAAGCAACTAAAAGGGATAGAACAATGCTCGTTAATGAAAGGTGGTCATTATGCCAGGTATTAGATAAGTGCTCAGAAATCTATCGGTTAGAATAGGACTTGGCTGCCATGGTAACTTTTTGTTTTATAAGCCCCCGGTTTAATGATCTCTGTATATCGATGGGGGGTTGCTCGATAGACATTGAATATTTATAATCCTTCCGAATGACCTGCGCAGAAAACCAGGAATTATTGGTTTCTCAAAATGGTGAAAAGGGACTATCTATTTATAAAGGAATATTCACCCGATCGTGCCTTATCTTTCCGATTCCAAGGCGTGTCCACAACTCCTTCCTTTTGCTTCTTCTACGTCAATATTTTCCTATATTTTCGTCGTTTAGGTCCCTTTACGTATATAATGTTTCTGACGTTTTGAGAATCTTGTCTCTAACGCTAACTGTATATTTTTTCTATATTTATTTATTGAGTTCCAAACTAGACACAAACCCATGCAGTGGCGGCCCTCTATAAATTTGATCTCTTCTTTTGTATTTCGATCATTTCTACCACACGCCTTAGGGATATAATTTCTACGCTAATAAGTTAACATTCTTTCCTTTCTCTGCCAATTTTATGGCTCACTGCTATACGTCATCAGAAGTAGTATCAGAACTCTGATATAGACTGTTAACATCACCTCCTTTCATAATGTTGTATTACATGTTATCAACCCTCAATTCATTAAATTACCGACTTACTTTGAGTAATTTATTTATTTGTAATAAACAGTGTTTAATACAAATATATATATATATATACAAAGGAAGTTTCATAAAAGGTAAGCCAACAAAAGCTTCTTGTGCTAACAGTGGTTAAGTACGGATATTTTACTAATGAAGCTAACAAGATAAATGAAAAAAATAAGGGGGAAGAGGAAGATAGGATCGGGACAGGAGATGCTCTCGATGCATTTTATACTCATGAATCAATTTGTGGTCGTACCTATTACATCAATTCGATATATTGAAAGGGTATTGTGAAGAATGTCATATATCATTGAATCAGCATGGATTGCCGAAAATAATCACGGCAACGCAAATTTTTTTTGTAAGTTATGTTATTAATAGTTTTCAATTAATTGTTTTTATTTTAGAATGCCGGAGTCAACGCCTGCGCACGCTGCGGCGGGCTATGGTGCGGGACATGCGCGCTCAAGTTGCCTAAGTGCCCCTTCTGCCGCGCACCCCCGCCGCGGGCCCCCTGCGCAGCCGTGGCCAGGCTACTCAAGGACCTGACGCTGCCTTGCAGGAATCAAAGGTAAACGGTTTTAAATTTCACCATTCTTTTCACTATGCAAAATTTACTCTCTAGTCACAATTAACAGATGCCAATTTTTTTTTTGATTGATTTGAAGATTGATTTTTTTTCAGATATTGCAATGATAAGAAGGCCTCTTTAAAAAAAAAACGCTTTAACATTCATATTATTATGATGGTTCAACCGTTACAGTTATAACATTGATGTAAAACTATTGCACACATGTAATGACAAACAAAATTGAATCAAGGTTGAAACGTGATGCGCGTTCAAGGATGGCGCTAATTCAAATATTTTAGAAAAAAACGCTTTTAGAACATAACGCTTTTAAATATTGAGATGCATTGTTTGTTGGCAGGTGTATACGGAATACGAAATGAAATAAGTTTTTATCATAAGTTTTAAGCCCAAGTACTTCAAGAAACTTATAAAAACACTATAATTTTTAGTTATACAAGAATATATAACATTTTTGTATATTTGAAGGACTTTACCTTTAAATCTACATTAATAATTTATTCCATTTCATATTCCACCTGAACACCAGCCAATAAACAATTCATTTCAATATTTAAAAGTATTACATGCTAAAAGTGTTTTTCTAAAATATTGAAATTATCGCCATTTGTGAGCGCGTATTACGTTTCGTTTAGCCTTAAGAGGAACTTTTTTTATAGATGGAGAATTAACATCCATTAAAATAGTAACACGATAGGTATAATCTAGAAATGTGGGGAAGGGGTATCCACTAGAGAAAACTGAAAAAAATTGCCTCAGGGATGAAAAGGTGTCTCCAATTTCACCCGTAGAAAAAGGTTTAAAATCGTAAAAAACAACCCCTTCGTCTGTAGAACTAAAGGTATTATTAAAGGAACCCGAAAACTTTTTTGCTTTAAAATGTCGGGAATTCCGGAAAAAAGTTGTATAAAAACAGGTGATTTTTTTGTAAAATTTTCCGACAAATCTTTAAAAAGATGCTATTTTATTTATTTCAATCTTTCCATTACGAAAATGTCACCAATTAACTGGTATAATAATAATAATAATTGGATAACTTGTATAGCTCCGTTTTTTTTAATAATCACCTCAAGGGCAGGGTTATATTGTGAGGGTGGGTTGTATGGTCTGCTTCACCCTTGGTCCTTCATTTCCCTAGTAACTAAAAGAGCCATAGAAATCATATCGCATCATTGTTTTAGAATCTTTCAAAAAATGTTCGGACTTTAGTTTATTTAGTTTATTTATAATCTAGAAATGTGGGGAAGGGGTATCCACTAGAGAAAACTGAAAAAAATTGCCTCAGGGATGAAAAGGTGTCTCCAATTTCACCCGTAGAAAACGGTTTATATTGTGAGGGTGGGTTGTATGGTCTGCTCCACCCTTGGTCCTTCTCTTCATTTCCCTAGTAACTAAAAGAGCCATAGAAATCATATCGCATCATTGTTTTAGAATCGTTCAAAAAATGTTCGGACTTTAGTTTATTTATTCGTGGTATCATGTGAATTTGGTTGTTTTAACTAGTTAGATGACGTTTGACGATAAATATTTTTAGCAGCAGTAATCACACGAATACATTTTAAATATGAATCACAAAAATGACTTCAAGAATTATGAATTAATTAATGATGAATTCTTGTCGCGTTATAGTCATCAAATTTGTGAAAGTTTGTGAAATTTTAAGATATCTATATCAGAAGAAAGAAGATTAGATTAGATTCTAGTAACTAAGCGACTGATAAAAACATAACATAAACGTATTTTATTAACAGTTGCGTATCGTCAGACTAATTGGCTGGGTAGTTGCACGGTCCTTTGCGACAGTCCCGACTAAACTATAATATTGCCGTACACTCTCACATGATGTAATTAATTCAGAATATTCTATAAATTAATAGTAATTAATTTTTAATCATTGAAGATAATATTAACACATCCCAAATGAATTACGAAACCGAAAACACAACAGAAATTAAAAAGATTTCAGTCGCATCTGGGACTCGAACCCAGGACCTCTACCTATCCGGGGTAACCACTTAACCAACTTAGCAAATGAGACCAGTTCAATTTACGTCATTTACACCGATATCATACTTCAAGTTGAAGATTTGTTAATATTATCCTCCATTTTTATAAATCCCATATTATTGACTGCAAATATGGGTCCTGGGTTCGAGTCCCAGATGCGACTGAAATCTTTTTATTTTCTGTTGTTTTTTCGGTATCGTGGTTCATTTGGGATGTGTTAATATTATCTTCTTCAATGATTAAATATTACAATGAGGTTTACAAACTTCAATAAGTTATAAAAAATAGATTGAGTAATTAATTTGTTTAAACCACTGTTTTTAATGTGTATATTTCCCACAAGAGTAACTAACAACACCAGTTCGCTAATAGACCACATAATTACAAATAGGACAAATAGTTCCGGAAAAATCTCAAATATTGATGATCCCCTTAGTGACCATAATATACTTATATTGGATTATGAAAATTCCCTAAAAACCTCCCCAATAACAGATCCGCAAGAAACCTATCAAATGCTTACAAAATAAATTATCAAAAATTAAATAACACACTTAAAACTTGTAAATTTACCCATTCGTCTGACGATGTAAACAAAAATTATAATAACTTCGCTGACTATCTCAAAAATGTTATGAATTCGTGTAAAACAAAACTAAAAACTAATATAGGAGACAAAAGACCTAACAATACTCCATGGTTTGATGCAGAACTTGATAGGCTGATTAAAAAAAGAAATAGCATATTTAAACTTTGGAAACGAAATCAAGGAAGTATTCCTTTGACAACAGAAAAAAATAAAGCTCGTAATACTGTCACCAACTATAGAATATATATTAAAACTAAGTATTATACGAATTTGCTTAATGAAAACATGAATAAGCCACAACGAACATGGAAAACAATTAACTCCATTATATCAAATAGCTCCCGAAACCCTACAATAGCTTGTAAATTGCTAGTCATAAATGACGAAGAAGTAAAAGAACCAAAGGAGATTGCAACCGCTTTCAACACATATTTTCTCTCAGTTGGGGAGTCTCGCATCAGTCATAAAAACTTCAAAAACTGATTTAAATACCATCTACACGGCACCTCAAGCAAAACAATCTTTTTAACATGATCAGGACAAATAAAACAGAAATCTTACGGATCATATCCAACCTCAAATCTAAAGCGGCAGCTGGTTCCGATGGTATAACCTCTCTCCTTCTCAAAAACTGCAAGGAGGAACTGGTGGATGACCTCGTATTCTTAATAAATCTCTCTCTGTCAAAAGGTATCTTTCCAGACAAACTAAAAGTTGCAAAAATTATTCCTATACATAAAGACGAATGTAAAAAAATGTCCAAAATTATCGTCCAATCTCTATACTTCCAGCTATCTCCAAAATTTTTGAATGTGTCATCAAAGAAAGACCATTGAAATATCTCGAACAAAACAAAATTCTCACCTCAAAACAATACGGTTTCAGACGACGATCTAACACTAAATGTGCAGCTTTCGATTTCATATCAAATCTGCAGAAACATATTGACCATGGAGATTTTACAGCGGCAATATTTATTGATCTAAAGAAGGCGTTTGACACGGTGGACCATAACGTATTGATCGAAAAACTGAAACATTTGGGTATTGTTGGTACTCCTCTGGAACTTTTCAGATCTTACCTATCAAATCGCTTTTCGGCAGTAGAACTGGGTGGAGAAATGAGTGAATTGGGTGAAATAACATGTGGAGTGCCACAGGGATCAATTCTTGGACCGTTGCTATTTCTAATATATGTTAATGACATAACAAAGTGGGGCATTAAAGGAACTCTTCAACTTTATGCGGACGATACTGTAATTTTTTATAACAAAAAAAACCTAGCGGAACTCGAAATGGAAATGAATGCCGATGTTTCCCATCTCACAACCTGGTTGAGAATAAATAAACTGACCCTTAACGTAAAAAAAACGCATTATTTACTATTCGGCAACGAGAAAAATTCCAGCCTCGATATCAAAATTGGTGACAACTGCCTCGAAAAGAAAACGACAACAAAATATTTGGGCCTTATAGTAGATTCTCAACTCTCGTGGGATCTCCACATAAATCATGTAAAGGAGAAAATTACCCCCCATAACTGGTGTGCTATATAGACTTCAAGGATTACTACCCATTCCGTTACTAACTGCAGTATATTACGCCATGGTACATTCACACATTTCCTATCTCTGCTGTATCTGGGGCTTTGCCTCGAAGAAATTGATTGCTGATCTGCAGGTGGTTCAAAACCGAGCCCTCAGAAATGTTTTTGGACTTCCATGGGACACTCATGTCAGGGACATCTACTCAGTTTCCGGTATCCTTCCAATCACGATCCTTCCTAAGTATGAAATCACCAGCACCATCCTACAAATTACTCAACAATCAACTCACACTAACGTCAAGCCACTTTACAATCAAGACATCCACAACCACAATACTCGAAATAACAATAAAATCCGCATTCCTCAACACACACTACAAAATATGGAATAAAATCTTTAAACTACATTGCCTACACACTTTATAATTCGCTTCCAGATATGTACAAAACCATCCAGAAAAATAAAAAATCCCAAAATGATGGTATAAAGGAATACTTTTTAAGGATATTTAAAAATGAAAATCAGTAAATCCATATTTGTATATTTTGTTGTTCCCTTATATGTTTTCTCTTGTGTGTTGTTCTATTTAACTTGGCCTTATAAAATTATTTCTGTCTGTATGTGAAACTTCTATTTTTGATATTTTGCTGTCAATGTAAAATTGTATGTACTATCTCCTACTTATGTATTGTAAATTCCTCCCGTCCTAAAATGAGTTTTGAAACTCATCGGGATTGCTTTAGCAAGAAATAAATATATAAAAAAAAAAAAAAAAATGTCTACAAGTTTCAGTAGCAAAGCTCCCCTCATCACGATAACCAACCAATATACCAAAATGATGATGAAGGGAGCTTTGCTTCTGACATATGTTGATATTTACAAATTAAAAACAGTGGTTTAAACAAAATAATTGTTATCAATTATGACTCCACAGAATGTTAACATATATTTTGAAGAAAAATCAGAATATTAAATGCGCAGTATTAAAACACACGTATTTTATGGCCATAGACTAATTTAGTTCGTTTACGAGCATTTTTAAAAGCCATTAGAAGATTATATTTATGAGTTGAAAGACATGTCTAATCATATTTAGGTAAATTAAGAAGCCTGCTTAACGATTTTGCCCAGGGAAGTCACGAATTCCTCGCTAAGCCGCTGTTTAAGAAATTATATCAGACATAATAAATGAGACATTTGTATGGAATAATCCGTATTTATCGATAAACATATCGATCTTGATTGAATAAAAACATACTGACCCAAATCAATGCGTAGTAACAAAACATGCTCGTACCGAACACAAATAAATATTTACGATATCGAATTTATCCTTCTCGCGCAGATTGCGGATTTGATGTGACAAAATAACCAAAAATGGTTCTGACGCAAATTCGATAAGAAAAAGTTTGGAGAAAGTTTCCGACCCAACTAATGGGCCCGTCAAGTCCTTTTTATATTGCAAAAGATTTCACCCTTTCTCGGGAAAACCTTGAAAAAAATTTTAACAGGATATAATTCAAGATTTGTTATCATTTTATTTTTCATTACCAATCTTTGTTCGTCAAGTCTATGACCTGTTCGGGAAATATAGATTTATCAGTTTGAATGTGATAAATTGTGTATATTTTATTGGTAACTTGGTAATGAATTAAAATATACAATAAAGAACTTCCTGTCGATTTTGAATTTAATCGTGTTTTACAATAAGTATGATTGGTATTGATGCAAATCTTTTTGTAGAAGCGTGCGTACAATACAGTTTCTAATGCGCAATATTTTCTTTGGAATGCAATGATTCTAACGTTTTAAAGATAATGTAATATATTGAGTGCGTTAAAGATATTGCATTATATTGATACGTATTATCCACTATCTTTTTTTGCCTGATTTGTAAAGTACGTAATCATATAAATTGTTAATCGATGAAAATGTATTTATGTCTAAGTACCTATAAACTATCACACAAACCCTAACTCACACAGCTATTGTTTAAAGATTTGCTTCCTTTGTCCGTTGACCTAAACATTTGTCTTCAAATGTATTACTCACAATACGAGGCATACAAACTCGCCTACTCCACAACCACATCCAATATGTGGGCAGCGCACTTATCACTTCTAGGATCCCAAAATAATTTTAAAAAAAAACCCTCGCCTAATTTTAGACCCGAAAACAACTCATAACAAAAATTCACCAATGTCATTTTTCTAGAAATAATAATTTTAAATACGCTTAAAAATAACGCGCTTTTTTACTTACAAAAACCCACCCTTGATCACCTTTGCTCATTTTCTTATATTGAGCACGTTATATTGTAATTGAAACTGTTACCGAAATTTAAGATAATTAATGAATACGTGATAAGAAGAAGGGGTAAAAGTAGGAAGTACCTGGCAGTGGCAATCCATGAATAATGAAAAACTGTTCCTACCCTAAGGAAAACGAACAATGAAAAGAAATTTAAAAATTGATGAGGACTTGTACGCTCGTCTATTCAGTTAGCCATAATAATCCGCGGAAGGTGATAATAAAATGGATATTTTCAAATATTCAATGAACAATTCACACCCGAACTTGTAAAACTATGCGCAGCCTACCTTGGCCCATAGAGCAATGCCCTCCTCTGATACCTATCTTATGTTATTGTAAACAATCGTATTAATGGCACCAAAAACTGATGAAAAAACTAAACACGTTTATCTTTCTAGGTGGGGATGCACAGCCCAGCTGACTGCTATAGATCGCCTGGACCACGAGTCAGTCTGCACTTTCGGTCAGATAATATGTCCTCTCGAAGAGCTTTGTGCCACCAGCCTTCCGTACACCAACCTCGCTAATCACATCCTAACCGCTCACGGTATGACGACCATCGAAGCCTGCAAAGTCAATATTGTCATCGAAAGATTTGCTAACAAGATGATGAACACTTCGATGGTGAGACACAAGTACAAGGTTTGTCTCTTGACTCATGGAAACGCTTTCCTTGTCAAGATCTCACTCTTCAACTTTAACCTGCATGTCTCCATCGCTAAGAAGAACATGCGGTACGAGGTTCAACATCCTAATATGGGCGATCCTCCCAGAGAAGTGTTCTGCGCCCTGTTGGGTTTCCAGAGTACAAACATGACGCATAAGTGTACTCTTATGCTGGATGATAAACTCCTCGCCAGGCGTACGCTCGTTCAAAAGAATGATATCGTGTACAGATCTTGGCCTGGAGAAGATGTGAGTGTGTTTATTACTATCAGTCACGTTTCAAACGAAAAGCAGGTTGTTATATTGCTCTAATGCCTTTAAATACGGCCATATCTACCAAATAAGAAGACAATATTATTTCTATGGGTATATGCTATGATTATCTAGGGTACACTTTTTTATATTTTTTTACAGTAATTTAATAAGGGCTTTATTTACCTTGCTCAGTAGGAGAAATTCCGTCTATTTGGATGTAGATTTTTTTATGAATAAATGCGTTGTACAACAGCAATTTAAAATCAACGGGATTGGTCATTCGTAACTTTTTTGAAATAATTTCAGTTTAAATTCTGCTTATAAACATGTTTTTTAATGGTTTTAATAGTGTGGGAATAATATTGATTAAGATGTTTGACTTTCGTGTAGCTGAACCTTGTTACGTTTCCTCTTTCTTATTGAGTCAATATTTTGGACAATAGATAAATTGTATGAAAATTTGAGGGCCATAAAATACTTGAATGTTTGTATTGTATAAAACAGTGGTCACTCCTGAAAATAATTGAAAAGTTGGGTACCAAGAAATGTCGAGTGTCAACACGAAGTTCAGTTTGTTGATCAGTTGTTTGAGAACTTGCGCCTCTGTAATTAGGATATAAAGTTTTGGGCCTTCCCAGTTCCGTGGTCTCAAATTCAAAGAAATGACCAAAATCATGAAATTATTGGCCGAAAGACTGATTTTGTATTATAAAACCCCACTGATTTCATGAGAACCTTCTAGAAACCCCAGAAGGTTTTAGATCTTTCTAGAGGTTCCACGATAGTTTAACGCCCTCTTTCCGTCGTATCCTGGCAATTCTAATAGTTGCCGTATGCACTTGGCAGGAAAGCACAACTTTTAAATGTAAGCTCAGTTTTGTCTTCGTTCAGAGTTCTACCAGCTCAGGGATTTCATCGAAGCCAGAGTCAAGTTAGCCTCTCAGAAGCTAAGCGAACTGTACCTACAGGGTCCACAGATACTCTTTGTAAAAATCGCAAGTGCGCCCCACTGTTTAATTTAACAGCCACCTCTGGTCAGAAACTCAAAATACCATTTTTACTACTCGTTTTTGAGTTAAACAGCTCAGCTGTGGAATGTTTTGCCTTACTCTATGTTTTCTCCCTCGTACAATGCGGGTTTCTTTAAAATACAGGTTCCCTCCTACCTTTCCTGAAAAAGACCCTCCACAAGCATCTCTAAAGATGACATATGCTTTAAGGGAAATAATTTTCCTTGGGGTTTCCTGTGTGGAGTTATCGTAAATAAGAAAGAAAAGTTCCCAAAACGCCTCAATACCACTATTGTCAAACAACAAAACACTACGTGAATCTTATCACACCTGTTATATTATTATGGAAAAGTATTGTAAGAAATTTTTAACTACCCTAGATAACTTTACTGTTTCTTTCTCTCTTGCATAATAGAAACCTAGTAGCCTTTAATATATTTTTAACAGTTTTTGACAGCCAGTTCTTTGTTTAGAGAGTGAATAAAATACTTATAACTGTGAAATTTTCTTCAGCACTACAGCGTGCGCCGCCAAAGGCACTGTGTGCCAGTATTTTGGCGAAGCTGTGCCTATTAGTATTTTATAGTATTTGATTATATTGTTATTATATGAGTATATATATATATATATATATATTTAAGTTTGTTATTACGAAAATGAGCACGTAATTTCAGATGGTACCTAACGACCATTTAAATTTCTTTCTAAACATAAATGCAATTAAGTTCGCTATGACAACTTCTATGTGGAAAATATAACTTGTTTTTTTTTTTTTAAATAATAGTCTAAAAAACCTAAATTATTTTTCCATACTATCGTAGCGAAGGCAGTAGATCTCTCATAATATTTAAAAAACGGCTTAAATGGTCGATAGGTACCTTTTGATATTGAGGTACTCTTATATAAGGTGAACAAAGGGACTAAATCAAATAATTTTATAATATAAATGTGATATCTTCTTGGTCTCATTAAAATATTTTTGATATACTCTTATTAATTAAGGAACACCTATTTTTAGTTTTTTTCATTCCAAATGTTTTAATAATGAAAATCATGAAAACTTATCCCATTTTTTTTACAAAAAAATACGGATGATAGAGAGAAATTTAAAATTTAATTTTCATCGTAAAAGCATCATTTTACTAACTTAACTTTTCACTCGGTATTTTGTTATACCATTAAGAGTAAGAAATCGTTCGGCAGTTTTGTTATATACGAGTGGTAATGATTAAGTAGATTATAAGTGATTTGAGACTGATAAATATTCTTAATGACGGTTTAATACTTTATCGTTTATCTGGTAATAAATATGTTAACACCAGTATTGATGTATTTTTTGTATAAAATCTCAACAGAAAAATACTATAATGTCAATCTCAATAGTGATAAGAATATTGTTAGAATATAGTTAATCTTAAAAAAAAATGTTACCCAAAAAAACCAATACAATTTTATAAAATATGAAAAACAGTTACCGAAACATATATGTTTTTAATTCGTAACACCCAATCCAAAATCTTCTGTATGGCATAAATATAAATGATATCCTGAGGTACAAGAAAAACAAATTTCAATTAGGAACACATATTAATATTTTAGCAAATTTTCAGAATTACATTTTTAATAAATTTGTGTGTTGAAAATGACACAAATTACAAATTGACATGTAATGTTTCAAACAATGTTTTAAAGCCTACGGGTTAAGACAATCTTCATAATTTGTGCATTCGTTAAAATAAATAAATAATTTGATAAATTTTGTAGTTAAGTACAATTATTTAATGGAGAACCGATCTAAGAGACAAAAGTCAGTCCACAATGGTGTTTTGATACCAACCTTGGTGTGTATAGCTATCAGATAAAGTAGACTGTAAAATAGAAAATACGTATCTGTTGCGAACGTATGCCAAAATCATATACGACTGTATTATGAAAGGGAAGGTGTGAAAATATACAATTAAGATGTAAATATAGTGGAAAATATTAAGAAATACACGCTTTAAAGGTTTAAACTTAGACATGGCTATAAAGCGGAATCCATGGATTAAAAATAACCAAGAGAAATTGGAGGACAATCCGGAAACACAATGATACCATGGGATCGAAGTCGGGCAATGTTAAGAGTGGATCACGGAAGAATATTTAAGACATGTATGCATTATGAACGTGTCAACACAGTTGCCAAGAGTTGTGGTATACCTCTCTATCTACTTATTCGGGGAAAGCGTATGTTGGCAAGAAGGTACTACTGGGAATAACGAATTCGAAACTTCTCTAAAATATTAAATTCTTTGAAATTAATTCCATATCATCTTCGGGAAACAATAAAAGCCCATCTTTAGACATTGTCTTTAGCAATTTCGTAATGAAATAATGACGGTAATAATTTACAAGGAAACTGTTTGAATTGATATCTCAACTACCTCTTAACTATGAAGTTAATTTTAACGAAACAAGGGATTTTGCCTGAGGCTATTAAGTATCTTCTTTGTACTTGAGTTGTTAAAGAATCTTGAAGGGTCAGGAAGGAGAAACGAAAATGTAAGTACATAAGTCAACGCACCCTGAAAACGTTATGTTTCGGAATAAGCTGCTTACAGCTTTCAAAGCAATTATTATTGTAATTTAAATCAGTAACTGTTTTATTAAAATTCGTCCAATATTAATTTACGATAACCGTAATTTAATGTATTGCTTTTATCTGGAAATCTGGAAATCAATTGTGTTTATTCTATCCATCTTTAGCTCTTGCCAAAACAGTTAAAATATACAGGGTGGCGTAAAACTACCGTTATGGTTTGAATGTGTAATAACTTTTTAAATTTCTTTATATTTTTTATTTTTATTTCAGAATTTTGTTAATAAAACTTGAGAAATTTGAAATGGAACACTACACAACAGAACAGTAATCAATAATTGTTGAATTTTATTTTGAAAATCAACGGTCATTTGTTTTGACGCAGCGTGCTTATCGTCGTTTTTTTAATGTGCGTACTGAACCTTCAGCACCAACAATAAACCGCCTGGTTGCAAATTTTCGA
>JAHDVE020011888.1:0-93054 GCA_022606495.2 Halesus radiatus
AACTACCCTCAAATTTCGATGTCTAGGTAGAACAAGTAAATGTACAGTTCATACCCGAACTTGAAAAACTTTACACATCCTTAATTTGGTCATAGAGCAATGCACGCCACTGCTCAATACTATTCAGTCAATAATACAAATAATATCGGATATTTTTATTGTTTTCGTACGCCGCAATCTGCCCAGCGATATGCTATGAAAATTGTATAACCACAGGCGCTAAAAAGCTATCGCTCTGTTTTAGCTCAAATACTCGAACCAATACCAGATCTGATAAAATGTGAAAACATGTACGAGTATATCTTTTTAAAATTTTGCTTTGATACTTCTATGGTCTAGCTTTCATTGAATTGAATTCTTACTTCCGTAGATGGTTATAAAACTGTTGATTTAGTGAGAAAAAAATTGAGTTTTTTTTTTTTTAAATTCAAACCAATCATATTTTTTTAATATTATTTAGCGATTAGAGAAATATTGTGACATGAGAAATATGGGGAGCGGTAGGAAAAGGAGGAAGGAAAGTTTTTGAAAACCTGGCTATTCGGATTTACTAATTTTATCTTCTCAAGAAACTTTCCGAGTGTTGGTCTTTCCCCAGGGCGATATTAAACTAATAAAATTATTTTTTTGCCCTTCATGAATCGCAGGGTTTTAGTCCTATGACTTCTGGGCCCAGAGCCAAGAATCCTACCTCAGTAGGAGAAGTCGTCCTTCCTTGACATTTTACAGCCGTTCAATATAAAGACATTAAATGAGGTACAGGTACGAGTTACTACAATAAAGTGGACAGGGCGCTGCGATCATCTAAATTATTTTAACTGGCAACACCAATATGGATGACTAGTTGAAAAAAAATTATTAAACGTTAAAAAACACCATAATTCAAGTGAATATTTTCACATCAATATGTGGAGGAAGCGCGCATTTTCATATATAAAAAAAACGTTCAGAAAAATTGAGTCGAGTCATTTTTCCCGTCCAGTCAAACTCTCAGATTCGAAAGACAAACATAACCTCACATTTGAATTAAAAACAATGTTTGTTCTTAATTCGGTGTCGTTATAGTAACTAAAGTTTTTACAGGCATTTTAACAAATTTCTAGATTATATTGACAGACTCTGTCCAACAAATTGTTAAGAGTAGATGAATATTTAATATAGATGATTAATTATGTGCAGTTACTACCATTTCATCCAACCATCCTTTTTTTAGTTTTTTATTCTAATTATTGAACGATTGAAAAATATCGAACAGATAATATAGGACACTATATATATATATTTAATTAGTGGAACAACTACGGATAAACAAACGAACAAATGATCAGAATATAACGTTAATAAATAAAATAAGAAAAATCATCTATTCTCCACTCCCTGATATTTTCACGAAACCTAAACAATAAAATGCTTTAAAATAATGCAGGGATTTACCAACCACATTAAAATTCATTGCCTTAAACAGCATTCGTCATTTTTTTTAAATATTTAAAAAAAATATGCCATAATTTAAAGCGGGGAAAACAGATTTCAACTGTAAGTACCACCTCACAAAGAATTTTAATTATCACAATTATTTTCTGAGTAAATAGATGTGTACCGAAAATATTAATAAAACATTTCAAACACCATAAAAATTAAAATTGGGAACGAGTAAATAAAATCATATAAGTAAAGATCGATTCACATCTACCAGCAGCGCGCAGTGCAGACACGTAAAGTGTCAAGCACGGCAAAGTTAGTTGCTTACATTATCTAGGAACACATTCACGCACAGTGTAATGTGAATATTCCCTTCTGTGCCGTGCCTGCCACTATACGTGTCTGCACTGCACTGTGCCGGTAGATGTGAATACACCTTTAGTCGTCTCAATGTAGTCTAATCACAGTTAGAAAATGGCCTTGAACCCCGAAACAGCTGTCAGAATAAGTAAAAAGTTAAATACTTGCAGAACTTAAAATAACATGAACGTTTATTTACTACAAATTTTTTAAAAAATATTACACACGTTTTATGAATTTTTCAAAGGTCAAGATATCATGATTGAAATGAAATTGGTTAAAACAGTTGCATTGACCTGTAAATTCCAGATAGAAAAAAAACAATGCAAATATCGTGTCACCAAAGCCCACCACTTCAGAGCTTGCTGCTTCGGACAAACATTTCTGTTTAATAAAAGATATTGAAGTAATGTGTGAATTTCCTGCTGATAAATAACATAATTGCGATGTAACCTTTTGGTTCCGACAACGTCCTAGGGCCTGCTAACCCCTTGTACTAAGGAAATAGCACTGACTTCGGAATTAATAGACTTGCCCTAAGTACGATTTCGGCGGCTGGAGGCAAAGGTCACGTGATACCCATTTTGGCACCAGCTTAGTTCGCTTCCGTCCATATTTGTTTCCCGTGATCTTGACTGCGGTAAGCAAAATACAAAACATTTATAAAAAGGGTCAAACTAAATACTCTAAACAAATATTCAGTTATTGCAAACGAGCTGAACCTTTTTACTTAGTTGCTGTTATATATATTGGCCCGACCCCTCTTATTTTGATTTCTTCCCCTCGCTTGTTGGGGCATCTCTATGTATTATTTGCTCTGTGGGAAATAGCTAATTTTACAAATAACCAAAAAATTACTACATACAATGAATAACCGCCCCACTAATAATACCCATGCCGCTATATTATCGCCTGAAGGCAACAAGCCGTATCCCGTACGTTCAGGTACAAAAAAACTATACCCGAAACCCACAAAACATTCGTATACGTCAAGTTTGTTCCTGCGTCATCTCGATTAGTATTTAACGTAAAACATACCAGACAAAATTTGTAATGTAATTTTTTTTTCTGGTATATTGTAAACATGTATTGTTATTGCGAAATCTAATAAAAAATAAAAAAAGGATGTTTTTTTACCAACTTTTTGAATAATAACGGGCGGTTAAACACTTGAAATTATGCTGGTTTCTTGAAAGTCACTAGAAGAATACGCGATTCTTGACAATTCAACAACGACGTCACATTACCGACAAAGCTTGAAAAAGAAAAATACAAAAATGTGTTTTACATTTTGAATAGCTATTTAGAATAATATAAGAGATGTGCCCCGCCGAGCGTGGGCGCCAGTTTTCTTTTCCGTCTCCAGCCAATTATTACGTGTTCCCAGCCGTCGAGTTCCGCCAACTCGTCCAGTGAGTATTGGCTACTCGAAAATCGCATGTTTCTATAGATTGACAATAAAATTTAGACACTTAATAAAGTGGGATTAATTTTTTTCACCACCAAGCTACTCAATTTGGCTTTGAAATTTGTTCTACACATTCAATTTTTTACATTCCAGTTTGACAGTTCATTTTAAATAAGCAACCCAAACAACATAACTCAATTACATAAACTTATTTTTTATTTTTTATTTTGATGTGTACCCGGCCTTGCTCGAGATAATTTTTTGTTTTAATAAATTTATGAAATTAGTTGTGAATTCTTGCTTGTCATTTGGGTGCCATAATTGATTTGATAGCGAAAGTATTGCGCTGTGATGACTATTACTATCTCTAAACAAAGAAACATTAATTCGAAAATTTTATTTCATTCCAAACATTTATTTTTCAAAATATATCTAAATAATAAAGTTCTTAAGTACTACACCTATTTTTCATTTTGAAAATATTCTACTCAAACAATCCTTCTTCTATTGAATGTGTAATCTGTGGCTAACCAGAGCTGTCTATGAACTAACTTCAATACAACATGGTGGGTTCAATGTTTTTCATACAAATTTTAAAATGTTATAGTATCAGTTTTACATTTTGTACTTCATTCAAAGTATCTCTTACCTACCTGGCACTAATAAGAACAAACTGTCGTATATTCAGAGAAACCGGTCGAGTAATTTTCGAGAAAATCAAGGACAGAAAGACAAACATTCATTATTATATATAGAGATTTTGATCTGTGAATTAGATTTTTTTTCTAACATCTAATAAATGGATATTTGATGCATAGATTTCAGAAATATAATAAAAATCGCAATTCCATGTATTTATCTTCCTTGCAAAGCGTTAAAAATTGTCTTAGAATAAATACTATGTAAAATCATTTCCTTTTGAAAAGTACCACTAATCTCTGAAGACCGTTTGGTTAAAGTAAAAATATGTATTGCATCATTGTGCTTTCTTAAACTTACTTTAATTTTCCTACGACCCATCTTGATGGTATCATTCAAAACCTTATAAACTATCGTAGGGCCCTTAATTTTTGTCTACTTTTAAATGTCAGACTATACGTCATGGACAAAACAAAACGACGATTTGTTCTACCATAATATGTATATGTACATAATTAAATCATAAGTCGGTTAGAGTTTTTTTTAATATTGTTTTTAGTGTAAGTATTGACAAGTTGTGGCCGAGTGGTTCAAAGCATAGGAGGTTCAATCATCTGCAAGCTAAGTCCTCCGCCATTGCACAAGCAAACATATTCCGCTTATAATCATGGAAGTAGGAGAAATTAAAATACTGTCAGGTTATTCGTGGTCTGGGAATGTTTTCTTTTCTTTTTTTAAAGTAGCTTTTAAAAATATTTTGGGGGAATTTTAAGGGGAACGGCTGCGCGGCTCGTTTCATACAAAACTTAATTTTGGATTTGAGGCCAAAATACTCACCTAAATCTAATGATCTTTTTTTTATCAAAAAGTATAGTAAATATCTAGTACGGATTAGAAGCAATTTATTTATTTTTTCTTTACATTATGAAATATAGGCCATTAAAGGAATTGATTTTTCGCGATTTTAGAGGCACCTTTAACAATTATTTGGGGTCTAACGGTGATTTAAAAAAAATGTTTCACACCGCCTGCTTTGAAAACATAATAAAATATTTTTTTTTAAATATTAAAATAAGATATTCTCATGTGAAGCGGTAACTTGGTGATGTGACATTCAGCTACGGTAGTAGCGAAACCCGGTCGGCTAAAGTATAAATAAAAGTGATGTAAACAAAGTTATTGTTTTATTTTTTTAAATATTAAAATAAGCATTATGGTGGACTTTAAATGAAATTAAAAACGAACATTTTCGTTGGAACACAAATTCGCCATACATAATTTAAAATCTCGACCCGAAAAAATATTTTTTAAGTGTTTTGTTTTTATATTTTTATTTACGTAATCGTATTTACATATAAATACGATAGTTTTTTAAAAAATATCAGTAAACCCCCAAATAATTTTGTAAGTTGCCTCTAAAATTACGAAAATTGATATTTTTAATGGCATATACATCATAATTTAAAACAAAAATAAATAAAATACTTCCCATCCATACTAGATACTTACTAAAATTTTAATTAAAAAATATGTCATTCAGTTTGGATGGGTATTTTGGCCTCAAAACCAAAATTAAGTTATGTATGAAACAGGCAGTGCAGTCGTTCCTCTTAATACCAAACTGTGTGGTGACAGTTTGACACGGTTAACTTTGTAGTCAGTGGTGTCGCTAGTGTAGATTTTGTGGATATAAAAAAATTCTATCGATTTAAAAATAGGTCGATCTTTCCTTCGTTTCTCCTTAGACTGCCTTCAAAGTTAACCGAATCAAGCTTTCACTTCATTGTGTCATTGGTTTGAAAAATAGATATTTCTAAATATATTTTCTATTTTGGCATTGTTAAATCGTGGTGAATATTCAATGAAACTAATTTTAGCTGTGTTGCTGACACAAAATCTGAACAGCCAATAACCAATAGTCATGTATTTCTCAACATTTTTCCATCCCTCATCCAGCTTCTTGGGTTCTAGCACCCATCTCAGCACTTCTCCCAGCCTCACAACATACCCCAAAATTGCAATCCTATAGTTTCACTCTCTCCGGGTAATTTTGTGACTTGTACACCAATTACATCAATATAAAATATTAAAATACCAGTTGATGAAGACTAAACACTAACAAAGAATAATTCGCTACACTTTTCGAATTACTTGACGGTCTCCATAATAAGCTTTGATTGCTGTCGTGAATTTCATTAGCCTTTCCCAACTAATAAAAAAATCTTATCTGTTCACGACGCTGACAAATTATAACGGGTTTGGTGCCATAATCTAACTATCATCTTATAATGGTGATCCTAATTTTCTTCTCATTTAACCAAATCTTTAGATTAATGAAAATAATAGACTCTCTTATTGTTCCCTTCAAATTTCTATGTTTAGAGCCAGGGCCTGCCACTTCAGTCCTCCACCTCTATTGAGGTCATGGCTCCATCTGCCCTGTAATTTTGTTGGTAACCTTTTATCTGCTGGTCTCCAATAAAGCAGAGTATCGCATCAAAAATTGTTCCCATTTAAGTAAACGCTATTTTTTAACAATGTCACTGATCAGAAAAGTTATCAATTGTTTATGGGCTAGTGGAATTGAGTAGTCTATTATTTGATAGGTTATGAAATTATTTGTTGTTGCTAGTAGCTTTGATAACTTCGAAAAAAGCTCAAAGTTTCTTTTGGCAGAGATGATGACTGGCAGAAAACACTGGTAAATTTAATTTTGATACCGATAATTTGTTTTTGTGCGAATTTCATTTCCATTGTCGGCTTTTATTTGGCCTAAGTTTCTCCACATTGCTTTTCAATCTTTAGCACTCTATCTATACTATCTACTTTTATGTATTTATTGAGAATAATAACAAATATTACATCATTTAAAAAAAAAGATGAATATGTCAATTTATATTATTTATCGAAGGACCTTCTGATTACAACACATAAGAAAGAAAATTGAACAAAAAACGGAATATATGAAGAAAAAAACAACTGTGTTTTGTAACCTATAAACTTAAAACATTTAACCTAACCTAAACGCTTTAACATAATTTCGAATAATACGAAGGTAAGTACCTACCATAATAATTGCTCTAATTAAACTCACATACTACAAGTAGCAAAAACGTCTTCACAACTGGTATGATAATTTATTTTTATAAATACAAAATCATTTTAACTTAAAATTTAATCCATCTAAATGACGATGTCTAGCAGCCCTGTTTTAAGAATCCCCGCCAAGAACATTTTTAGAGTGTCTGTCGGCCTTTGAATAAGTCCCGGCAAAACTATTTGTTACAATAGACTTAATTTATATCTACGTCTCCACCGAAATAACCAAACCTAACGTGATTGGTACAACGATATAAAAAAAACTACGCGATACAAGAGCTTTGCTTTTCAAATCACCATCTCCATTATCATTAAATTCATAATTATTTTTATTAAATAAAATGGAACCAATTTTTATCTGTCATATTTTAATGAGGGACCGCAGAATAAATTATAATAGCATCTGCCACAATGTTTTTTCTTCAAAATGTTATGTAGATGTGTAAGTAGGTACTAAGTACGTTATCACAAAGAACACGCTCGTTTTCACAATATATAAGTATCTTATTTTATAATAAAAACCTGAAAATAGGATGGTATATTTCCATCTTTACATCAGAAACTAACTAGAGTATTTTTAACAAAAACAAAAGCTCACTTGCAGTCTCAAGTTTAAGGAGCAAGATTGGTCTACGGACTAAGGGAAACACAGAATTCCTACTAGGTATGACATAATGATTATTGTGCAATATTAACCATCACGTTTATCCCACGATAAGTCGCAAAATCGTGAAAATATCGTGCAAAAGCGGATTTCGAGTATATGTTTATCCTAATTATGGCAACACTTTTTTTATTGATATCCCCAATACTAGGACAAAGCACCCCTGCTATAGCTAGGGGTGAATACTGGGGGGAATGTACGCTGTGTGCGTATTGACAAGGTATGACAGGTGACGTAAATGAAAGCCACTATATACGTAAATATTCGCAAGCATGCAAAAGATCTTATTTCTAAATAATTTGACAATCGTATCACCTTGCTTACGGACTGGCATTCCTATATGTATTGGCTATTTCCCGGATTATTTTCACCTTTTCACTAAAATCATAAAATAAAACTACACATTCGCTGGCACAGAACGCGCTAGGCGTTCTCACTTATTTAAACGTTTAGGTGATTGTCATTATTTTTTGTTTTAACTTAATATTTACAGAGACACTAAAAATAATAGTAACCGATAAAACCCGAACTGTAACGTCGCGAGCAACGAAATACACTTCGCGCACGAGCAAAACCAACCACGAATCAGAGCACACTGGGCATATGGCTCGAGCAAGGCGAGCCCGAGTCGAAGGAGCTGGCAAGCAAAATAAGTCACCGAGTAACAAAATTACGATTAAATAAAAGCTCTCCTATTGATCCCGTTTCTCCGCCGTCTTCTTCGATAAGGAGCAACTTGCTGTCTGGAATACTCGCCGCGGGTAAAACCAACGGGGCCTGACGGGATTGGTCGATCGCCAAAATCGAGACGGGGTTGTTCAGAGAAAGAAAACTTATTAAAAATGTATGCAACGCGCTTTGGGAAATAATGTTGTATTTTTATTTATTTTAACCGAAAACCTTCATTACTTAGAATGAGCGATGACTTGGAATCGTTGGAAAAGTATACAAGGGTGGAACACACCATTGGTTTTACGGGAACATCCATTTTTATTTAAAGAATTTCCACTATTTTCGATACTTTCCTTGGTTATATTGGAATCCATTTCTGTAGATTTTCACGGAGAGTAATAAAACTAATTTCTTACTATCTGCGTGATTTATATCAATAGAATTTAACTCTTTTAGGCGATTTGGGGCTAAATGTTCCGTAAGATAATTATTTGCAGTTATACTAAATGTGCACGTGCACATATAGACCCGATAAAGGCTATTTTATAAATATTTCTAAAATATAGTGATTCTGTGAATCGAATATCCCGCCTTTTTTGTTTTCCTTATTTTTTAGCAACGGCAACACCGGGCTATTGCGCGGCAAAGTTATTTTTGACAAGAAACAACACGAGAACTGACACCAACTGACACTTTATTTTAGCCGGCTCCATCGTCATTCTGCATGGTGCAGTTTCGCTACTGTCGAGGAGTAAACATTGAAATATTTTCGTGGTTTTCTTAATCTCTATTTAGTAATCTGTCAAAATGGCTAATATCAAACAGCTTCTTATTAGTGGTATTCGTAGTTTTGGCCCTGACGAAAATGATAAACAGTTGATTGTATTCAAACGACCGCTGACGTTGATCTTGGGTGAAAATGGTTGTGGTAAAACTACTATAATAGAATCATTGAAGTATGCATTGTGCGGTGAGCTACCACCAAATTGCAATAAAGGCCAGAGCTTTGTCCACGATCCCAAGGTGAACAAAAGTCGTGAAGTTTTGGGACAGATTCGCCTTCAGGTAAAACTAGACCTCTGTGTTATAATATTCTACATAGCATTATTCATATAAATATGATATCAACAAACGTTCTGGAAGGTTTGAACAATCAGTGTTACTTTGCAATTTCAAAGAAATTTATCATTTTCCTCTTTTCTACACTAAAAAACATTTTTAAAAATCAGTAAAAATCTAGTTCCCATGCATTTAAATTACAGTCTTCCCGCTGAATATCTTTCAACGTCCATCCGATGTAGATTGCTGGTAAAAAGTGCGCTGCGTCACATCATTACGCAGTGATTTTTTAGTTCGTTTTAGTGTTTGCAGACCATTATTCAAAATTTGCCAATGATTTTTTGTTTATTGTACCACGTTATGAGAATCAGTTATTTTTGGTCTTTATTGATCACTTAGTTAACAATTGTCAGTTAATTAAAATCAAATGATACAGCAGTAAACTAGTTCACACCCCTATCAAACCTTCCACGTGGTTTTGGCTAAAATAAACAATGTTTAATTTATCATGGGTATTCAATATTCCCAGTACATTTAACATTCTTTGATTCGGTAATTACCAGAAGGGTGTTGGTTATTTCAGTTTGTGAGCCCGAATGACACCCGCTACTTGATAGTGAGGTCCATGCAGGCGCAGATCAAGCAGAAGACCATGCAGTTCAAGTCCATCGACTCCACCATACAGATCATTGATGACCCGACCAACCCTATTGAAATCAGTGGGCGCTGCGGGCAAACAGACGCCACCATCGCCAGTATTTTAGGTAATATTGATTCATTTTCACTCGCTTTACTTTATTGTTAATTTTATACTGCTCAATATTCCCGTCTGCCAGTGGGTCTATAGCATCCTGAATTTTGTGAGTGAATGTTATGAAGCTGTAGGAAGTGGGGTAGGTTTGGAGGTACCTGGCTATTCGGATGTTCAGATCTATTCAGACCTCGATGGACGAGCGGTTAAGATCCGCGATTATAAATCCAGAGGCCGCGGATTTAATTTCCAGCGTGCGCAATAAAATTTTATTTTTTTAATTTGTGTTATTTCACATTTAATTCATGTGTTGTATATTTGCGGCACGTTTCAGAGTTGCAGATGCTCTCAGTATCATCCTGGTGAAAGACCACCAATTGTAATCGAAACGTTGCTTGAAATGGCTTGTTTGGTGACCAGATCTGAATCGCCAGGTACTCCCAACCTTCCTCTTCCCATCTCCTTCCCTACCCCACTCCTTTACCCTCATAACATACCTAGTGGCGGTTTTCTCTAAAGAGCATTCCATGAAAAATAAGACAAACTTGTATCATAATTTTACACAGTGTGCCATTCAAATTCAGTATTAAAAAATCCATCCGTCTGAATAGGCAATATTGCCCAAGAGCGAAATGAATGAGAGTTATAATTAAGCGACTATGGGACTTTCTGTCTTAACCCTTTAGGTGCCACATGTGTTTTTTAAAAATGCTGAAGAACTGTCGATAATCCATGAATATATATATTTTTTTTATTTAGATTTTTTTTATTTTTAGACGCATGTTTTCAATAATGTGACGTAATTTTAGAACCGTGGGTAACGCGTGACGAATTTTATGGCTCGAGCTATATATCGTTCTGTGGCACTCAAGTACAATAATCTATCGGAACGATATATTGTTCGGTGGCACCTAAAGGGTTAAGATATATATTATTTTTTTTAAGCCATTTTAAGCAACGTTTCGATTCTGAATGGTGGTCCTTCATCAGGATAATACTGAAAGTATCTCCCAATCTGGAACATGCTGCAAATATATTATTTTTAATTAATAAATTGTGAAATAACACAAATTAATCAAATCATATTTAATTTCGCACTCCAGGATTTGAACCTGCATCCTTCAGATTCGTAGCTGAGGAGCGTAACCACTCAAACATGAGGCCATAGTTCTTAAAAAACATACTAGTGGCACTTCAGTGGTAAACCTTGCGAGCGTGCAAATCTTAGGAATCTATTAGCTGCCCAGATATGCAGCGACATTGAAATTTGTATGGAATAATATTTTGCAAGAATCAATAATTTTTTTCCGCGATTATCGTGTTTTAAGTTGTTATTAAAATATAATATAAAAAGAATAGTTTCTTGCATAAATTGTGATTTTCGTATTTAAAACTACTTTTGTAACCTATAACATTATACCTATTGTTCATTAGCCACAGACGTTTTAATGAATTGCCGAAATGTTTCTTGTTCTTAGGTCGCTAATCTCGGGTGCAGTTATATGATGAAATTTCTTTAGATCTAGACAAAATATGTATAATATGGATATGACCAACATAGGATTTTTTCATATAGATAAGAGAATTTTTTTCTCACTTTTTGAATTTCCGATTGAACCCCCGATGAGATAGGTCACAAACTGCCACTGAACATACCCCAATTGGGGATTCCATAGTCTCACTGGTTCCACTTAACGGGGAGCAGTTGGGAGTCTTGTTTTTTTTTGTATAACAGACTGCGTCCATTACACGTGACCAGTAACAATGACACAAAAATAGATTTCAGCATAAAAGTTAATTAGAATGATAAAAATGAAGAGACATATTTGCATGTCTCTTGAAACCTTCAATGTTTGTTTTGAAGATATCAAGTGAGATGTTATGTAGCAGCACTATACCCCGTATCATGCTGGGCTGAGCCAACACGTCTGTTCCGCCATGTGGCGTGCATTGTAGATCGTGGTTTCATCCTTGGCAGTAGTTGTTCGGTACAAAGAACTTATAACACTCCAGGAGGTATGGACTTTCTATCAAATTATGTATGATTTTGTATGCTGTTACTGCGAGGGCCCCACTCCTAGACTGGAGACTTAATGAGAACAAATCTTCATGATGCATAAATTGCGGATATATGTACCCGGAGTCACCATAACCTATTTGTATTGAATTATGTTTGCCTGTATGTATGTATGTTTACATATATATTCCAGGGGTGTCCAAGGCCATCCTGAACAACGTGATCTTCTGCCACCAGGAGGACTCCAACTGGCCGCTGGAGGAGGGCAAGAAGCTGAAGGAGCGCTTCGACGCCATCTTCGATGCCACCAAGTACAACAAGTGCTTTGAGAGCATCCGCAAGATGACCAAACAGTACAAGATGGAGATCATCCAATTAGGTTCGCCCAAACCCAATTTATATTAAATGCATACCTTTATAATGAAAACAAAAATAATCACATTATTCCAAGTAGTACCGTTACTATAAAGCTGACAATTCGTGTGATGCTTGAAAAGCAGCAAAAATTCTAGATCAACACATATTTTCAGCTCGCAACGTCATTTCCATGCCATGGTGCCGTATTGTTTATTCTATATTTTTCAATCGGTTATTTCAATGGAGCCTGGTCGAAGGGGCTAGCAGCGTTGATCCCCTCCGTGCCGGTGCGTGTGCGTGAAACTTGACGAACATAAGCAGAACACCCGTTCACAGTTGGCCTCATGAGGACTGGTCGTTTCACCGACTCGTTTTTATCTAAAGTCTACTCGTGTGTGGAACGAGCTAACAGCATCTGCCTTTCCTCATCTTTCCTCCTCTTTAAGGTCCCATTAACAAATCCCATCTTACAGCCCCCTCCTTGACCCGCCTCACAATGTTGCCCAACCAGGTGGTGATGTAGTTCCCCTGTCTGTGTGCCGTAAAGACAGGGACACTTTTGGGTAATTTCATTTTTATAGAATCATTTGATATATGAGTGTTTCTTCATATTAAATACAGAAATTAAAAAATAGTTTCATCTTTCAAAATTCAATTCAATTCTTTATTCATTTTAAAAATTTTACAAAAATTACCATTTAATGCATTTTTAAAGATATTATTAAATAAGACAGGGTGTACAACATCCAAAATAATTACTTGTAAAAAATATTAAAAATTAAAAGAAAGAAGGTAGACATATATAATCTCAGTAAATTGCATACAGCACATACTGGTATTATACAAGTAGGAACAAAACTTTTTGTTTAAATGCAGCTTCATTTATGCTAAATATGTCGATATCCGAAGTGATTCTATTTAACAGCAAGATTGCCCTCCTCACCGGCATGACCATTGGCTAGTTGGTCCTGCAGGCCGGGAGATAAAACAGTCTATGCTGTCGGTGACGGAGATAACCATCCGGAACATAGAAATTAGTACTCTCTATGATCGCCGAGTTTTTGAACCATTCGCGAATCAGTCTGAAGAAATGTGTAACAATGTGTACATCCCCTCTGACCCGCAGATGGTTCATTCCGAGCATATCTAAGATAAAGTCGGTAGGATAGAGCCACACTTAGTAGCCATACACCCTCAGTTAGAGAAATCTCATAAATTTCTTCTGAACTCTCTCCAACATGAGGGAATACTTGACCTGATGTGGGTGACCACCGACCAAACCACCGACCCACTCTCAAGTCTACTCCTTACTAATGAGTTATATAATATTATGAGTACCCGGGTGTCTTTAAAATTCCTTGCAGTACAAAAGAATTATTAACTTGACGGCCTCCATGGTCGAGGGGTAAGGCTCTCGACTACGAATCCGAAGGTCGCGGGTTCAAATCCCGGCGTGCGCAACAAATTTTTATTTAATTAATTTGTGTTGTTTCACAATTAATTCATTTTAAAAATAATATATATTATATTTGCGCACGTTCCAGAGTGCAAGATGCTCTCAGTATCGCCCTGGTGAAAGACCACCATTCAGAATTGAAATGTTGCTTGAAATGGCTTTTAGCCGTGCTTGGTGACCAAATATGAATAGCCAGGTATTTTCCCACCTTCCTCTTCCCCTTCTCCTTCCCCTCCCAATACCTTCAGCCTCACAACATTCACGAATTGGGGATGCCATAGTCTCACTGGCTCCAGACGGTTGGGAGCAGTTGGGACTCTTGTGAGGTATTCATATAAAAATTTAAAAAAAAAAACTAACTTCTTTAAATTCATTAAAATACCTACTGCTTGACACGGTTAAATTTGAACTCGGGTTGATTTGGATACAAAATTCTACGAATTTAAAATATTATACATTACTTCCTCCTTTGGCTGCCTTCAAAGTTAAACATGTAAACCTGTACATTGCTTTACTAACTTTAACTTTTTCTGCCCTTTCAGAGTTGAGTGTCAAGTACGCACTGGAAAGAAGGCAAGATTACGACGCTAAGAAAGTAAAGATCGTGACTGAAGAAGACAAGATCCGGGATGCTGTGGCCAAACAGGAGGAGCTTGTCCAGAGGCTGGTTCCCCTGCGACAGAGACTGTCTGAAATTGATGAAATCGAGAAGAACATCATGACTTTCATTTCTAAGAAAGAACTCGCCAAAGCAAGGTAGTGCTGTAACTTATATTGAAATACCAACCCGATGTATGGCAGTGAGCAGTGAGCGATGTAACTGCCAGAGGAAGGATAAAAGTAGACCTAGTATTTTAGAAATGAGATCCCTGAAACGTATGTGTGGTAAAACCATATATGACAGTATGAAATTTTAAGATTCGCAAAGAATACAAGGCTGATGTGAGCATAATGAATAAGATTAAGAAAGGGACGCTTACATGGTTTGGCATATAGAGCGGATGAACGAAGGAAGAAGTGTAAGGAGAATATATGATGCGAACGTGAATGGAAGAAGAAGCCAACTAATATACAAACTCATCGACCTGCTCACTGCACACTGTTTTAGTACTCTCTCTTTCAAACACCATGACTTTAGACTTACTTACATTCATCATTAGCTCATTCTTCATACATACTTCGTTTATCCTAGATACCAGGGACTGCAGATCTTCCATACTTTAAGCAATCAGCACCGCATCATCAGCATACAACAGGCAACATACTTTCAGATTACTCATTTTCGCGCCCAAGTCTTTCAATTCTTGCATAGAATTATCCATGTATAGATTGAATAACCACGGTGACATTTCGCAGCCTTGCTTAACACCTTTTTTGATGTCAAACCACTCCGTAAAATCACTGTTTACCCTAACACATGCAAAGCTTTCCTCGTACAAAGACAAGATTGCCTGTATGAGATTCGTATTCACTCCATTCTTTTGAAATATTTAAAATATTCATTAACGATAAGTAATTTATGTCTTCTAAAGATATGTTATCTCTAAAATTTATGAAACGTAAAAATTTGCTTTAAATTCTTTCAATATTATGAATACGTATTTTGTAGAAAGGCGACCACACTATGAAATTATGTTCTATTGGACTTCTAACTAGGGATATGTACAACAATTTTATTACTTGTAAAGATTAAAAAAAAATTGTTGTCCTTAATATAAATCTTAAAGTTTTCATACCCTTATTTACAATTTGTTGAATGTGAGCAGTGAAATTTAGTTTCTCACCCATTATAATGCCGAGATCTCTTATTTCCGTAACTCTTTCTAGATTTATTTGATTTATTGAGTAATCAAAAAAGCCACTTTTTTTTGGAAAAGGTTAAAGTCTTACATTTTTCTACATTTAGATATAAATTGTTTTGTGAGCAACCAGCATGTCAATATTATACTGAAGAATTCGACAGTGCTTTGAATCAGTTATTTCTCTATGTAATTTAATATCGTCGGCGAATAGCCAAACTTTGACACCTTTAAAGCCGTCGACTATGTCGTTTATAAAAACAAGAAATAAAACCGGACCAAGGTGACTACCTTGCGGTACGCCACTAGTAGCGGTAAATGATTTGGATTTAAAAGAATTTATTTTGACAAACAAGGTTCTATCTGATAAGTAACTACTTAACCACTTTAAAATATTTTCTCTGATTCCTAGGGCATGAAGTTTCCGGATCAGTACTTTGTGAGATACTTTGTCAAAAACCTTCGTGAAATCAGTGTATATACAGTCAACTTGTTTATTTTTTGCAAATGCCTCCAATATATAGTTTTGAAAAAGTAATAAATTTGTTGTAGTTGATCTACATTTGATGAAGCCATGTTGTTGGTCATTTATTACTTCTATTAGTGTGGGATATATTTCATCCAGAACCAGGAGATTCAAAGATTTTGGGTAATACAGATTGTATGCATATTTGTCCTTGGTACTATTCGGTATTTTCCAAAAGTTCTAATGTTCTGTCCTCAGCATGCTCTAATTAATATGATACATTTGTAAATAACACGATATTTCATTGTAGGAGATAACCTCATTATGTTGCATAATAATTCTTTATTGGCTTGAAATAATTTTTGAATCAATGATTAAACTTTAAATTTATTCTAGGCTGGAAAATATAATACGGCAGCAGTTAGAGTTGAAGCAGACCATCAAAACATTCTACATTGGCACTGATGATGATCTGAAAACTGAAATAGGTCAGTATCGTTTCGATGGCTTAGAGTTAAAGTGTTGTAACTATAAAACGAACTTTATAGTTATGATAAAATTAAAACTGGTTTTTTGTTGGATAGCAATATGATTTTATTTAATAAAAATAATGCCTTGAGTATCAAGAACACTTTCTTACTTTACATTTTAATTTAAATTATTTTTAGCAATTTCCTAACAATTTCCATTTTGTAGTTACAACATTTTAACTCTAAGCCATTGATTTTTCTCCATGACAAAATAGAACATTGAAGAATAGTGAAAAAACGTGAATAAAAATAAACAAAAAACTACTAATTTATGATGTTCTGTTTTATCCGGTCACTCTATCATTTACATATCCACATCATTGTCTTATGTGTACATACGTACATACATATCATCAGTTTATAAGAAGAGTGATTGATATAACTAAAAAAAAGTTGGCTTCTTAGGAAATAATTTTTTTTTTTGAAAATCGTTCATTATTGTGGAATAAATTGCATGTAGCGTGTAATTCTAATAGTATTGCGTGTATTTGTATTACATAATTATTTTAAAAGGGTTAAAAACACTCTTGTTTTGACTTATGACATTATTCTTGATACACATTTTGGATATTAAGTACTGAAACAAATCAATATGTTACATTTCTATCAATTTTTTTTATGAAAACATGGCCTGATGCAAAATGTGACGTTCTCACTAAAAATCGATGTGCATCCACTTCCGCGGTTCCATATCAACTACTGATGCATCATTATTACCGAAAACCATTGGAGATATTCTCCAAAAAGCATAGTGACACTACTACTCTCTGTGTGACCGGTCAGTGGCTGAGTTGGCATCGCGTTTGGGCCTTACCCAGGCATCTTAAGTTCAATTCCTGGGCTGGCCTCCATTATGACACAAACAACATCTTCCGCTTACTGTGATGGTAGTGGGAGATTTTCAAATATTGTCAGATTTGTCATAACCAGGGAATATTTGTCTTTCTTTTAAAAAAATAAAAAAAATAATTATTACTATGCAGAATTCTCTTCATCCAAACCAACAATATGTATATCATGGGCGCAAGAACCCGTGGAAAGCCTTGGTCCATTAGTTCCTTATTCGTAAGGCTACAGTGCTTACTTCCACACTATACAGTCACCTAAGCTTGGACCTCCGAACACTCAGTGGATGCCCCGTCGAAGGTCGGCTTTCTTCTATTCTTGCTGCGTGTCCTGCATAGCGGAGTCGTCCTAGTTTTATAAAATCCTGGCTTATGTGTAAACATTATTTATTATTGTAAACCACATGTGGGCAACCTCCGGCCCGCAGGCCGGATCAGGCCCGCGGCACGTTTTGATACGGCCCGTGGACGTGTGTAGTTTCAATCATACCAAAAGTCGTTCAATTACTTCAAAACCTTGAACATTGAAAAAAAAAAAGAAGAAAAAACTAAAGATCTCTTAAAAACTCCACAACAACCACCGAATGTCGCCATGAAAAACGATGTTGCAATTTCTATGACAATATTATTTTTTGTTTATATTCCCCGTTGTTAATTATTCGAGTTCTCGAGAATCACACTAGTAGACACTTTTGTTTGCGCTCCCGAGAAGAGAGGTTCTTAATCTGATTATGGTCACCATTGACTTCGAGATTGAGGAAAAAATCAGCAGTCAAAAGCCTGAGCAAGAGATATAAAACAGTTTTTTGGCACGCGAAAAATGCAAGCGGAAAATGATAAATGTGCGTAATGTGAATGTTACTTTTCAAGTTGGTTTTTTTGGATAATGAAGTACATTCAGAACATGAAGATAGTTTCTCTCCAGAGTGCGTTAATGATAACGATTCCTGATTCACAATTTTTAGGAACAACTAATAATACAAACATTCGGAATGGTTTCTTTCAGACCTGGATTTATGAAAGCTTTAATATTGCATTGACCATGGAAATGGTTCCTCTGCCGACGACCTTGAGAATTTTTCTAATTTTTAATAATGCAATTTTTGAAAACATGAAAAATTGTTTTTTTTTTATTTAATGTAAATCAAATTTAATAATGTTATTATTCAGTTCTGCAAGTATTTTTAGTTGTTATTATTGTGACAGCTGTTTCGGCGTTTAATGCCATTTTCAAACTGTTTGAAAATGGCCTTAAATGCCGAAACAGCCTTAAACGTCGAAACAGCTGTCACAATAATAACAACTAAAAATACTTGCAGAACTTAATAATAACATAATTAAATTTGATTTACATTAAATTAAAAAACAAATTAAATGGAGTTCTACGAATTAAACACAAAAACAATTAATACATGAAAAATCGATCGGAATGGTTTGAGGAATTGATTGAATAGGAATAAACTCCCGTGTACCACCAACTGAAAATGACTTTTTGAATTTTGCAGATACATTTGTAAGCAACCTGCGTGATAAAGAGAACCAAATTGAAGACTCCATGAGGAAGCTGAACTCTCTGAAGAACCAGGATGCCGAGACTGCCAAGAAGATTTCCTCCTTGGAGATCAAGAAAAGCGAACTCTTTACGCTAGAAGGGCAGCATCAGGAGAAGATTTCGTTTAGGAATAATCAGCTAATAAGGGCTGCTGAATTTGCAGGTAAATGATACATTTACATATTACTATTTTATAATGGTAGATACTCTCAGTATTGCCCTGGTGAAAGACTACCATTCAGAATCGAAGCGTTGATTAAAATCGCATTCTGATTAGCCAGACACTTATCACCCTTCCTCTTCCACGTCTCTTTTCCCTCCCCACTTCCTTCAGCCTCACAACATACCCCAAATCGGGGGTGACATGGTCTCGTTGGCTCCAGACAGTTGGAACACTTGTTCGGTGATCACATAAAATGTAATGTATATATTTTAATTTTCAACAAGCAAACTACCAGTGGCATGCAGTCCATAGAGGCTGAGAAGTTGTGCCCGCCGTAAGAAAATGGAGGGTAAAAATATACCAAAGTTTTATCAAAAAACAAAACAATTCTAATGAGAATGTAATTTCTCCATGAAATTAGGTATTTTTGGGGGAAATAATCATTTCATGATAATAAAATGTTTCTATTTAACAATTACTTACGTCTCTGCAGTTGTAACCTGACCCAGTTCCATTCATGTTAAAAAAACTATCTTCCTCAAAATATTATTTTTTTAGCTTTATCGCATGAGCAGCGCTATTCACTCAAAAATGAAACGTTTCTCAGCCAATATTGAACTCTTTTTTTTACTGTTTTCGTTTCCAAAAGCTGGATTACGAGGAGTATTAGCAGGTAATTTTTGCACAAAAAAGGTTTGTATTGAAATTACCTTGTAATCATTATTGTATTGACTCTGTTTTTATACATTTTTATAAATTGTCCGTTTTTTTCCAACAGTGACTGACATCTGTGGAAATATTTCTAAGCCAATCCTTCCAACTTTCTATATCAGCGGATCGATTCTTTGGAGCGAAATTAATAATATCGATAATGATAAATACAAATTTATTATGCACTAGCTGATGTGTATCCGGCCTTGCTCGGGTACAATAATTCATTTGACAGCCAAAGTAACTATCTTCAAATAAAGAAACATTCATTTGAATATTTTATTTCATTCCAAATGTTTATTTTTTCAAAATATATCTAAATCATAAAGTTCTTAAGTAAGTACCTACTCGTGTTTTCCATTTTGAAAATATTCTACCCAAAAAAACCTACTTTTGAATATGCAATCTATGGCTAACCAGAGTGTTATATCTATGGGCTAACCTAAATAAAACATGGCGGGTTCAATGTTTTTCATACTAATTTTAAAACGTCATAGCAACAGTTTTACATATTGGATTTCATTCAAACTGTAGTTTTTCCATGAATTTGATAAGGAACTTGTATGCTAATTTATAAAGTTGGCCACAACAACCAGCGGAATTTACTAATAAAATGGCCATTTTCAAATATTCAATGCACATTCATATCCAAACTGCACACAGCCTACCTTTGGTCATGGGGCAATGCACGCCACTGAGAGTAGGGTGGTCGGGCGCGGCCGCGTGATTCATAGTTGGAACTTCAAACGTATTTTTAGAAGTACAGATTGATTTCTTGTCATAATTTTATACATTTTAATATTATTTATATTTTTATGTGGGCAAGGTAGGGTAGGCAGTACTTTTATTTATTTAATACTTATGTGCCCATATGGAATGCACGCCTCTGCATGTATCGTTTTGCCATGAGACCATTTCACGATATGTAGTGAATTTAATCATGTTTTTCTTCCACATTACAGAATTGGAGAGCTCTGGTGATATAGAAGATGAAGATGAAGCCGGGAGAGTGATGAACCGTATCGAGAAGAAGCGGAAGGCCCTCGCCAAGGAGCTGAAAGACTTCAGGGAGAAGTGTGAAGCAGATGTGAAAGATCTACAAAAGAATGTCGACAGTTGTAGGGATGCCTCTGTAAGTACATTTTGTGCTGAATGAAGACTAGCATCACATAATAGATTGATACCAACTCCGATGTTTAACGGCTAGACTTAGAATTAGCAGAAGGAGGACCGGAGTATCTGATTCACAAATACCAATGATTTGTCATCAAATGGACAACTAATGGAATTTTCAAGAATATAATCATTAATGATGTCCCATCATACAAATATATATTAGCCAATTCATATATTCGTGATGATGAAAGCATCGCTTTCGAAACATGTAAATATTTATGTATATTTATAAAGTGGTGAAAACAAAGTATATTTTTTAATTAATTTATTAATAATTTTTTGATTATTGAGATAAATATAATATTATTACGTATTTTTTTTTTTTTTTTATATGAATACCTCACAAGAGTGCCAACTGCTCCCAACCGTCTGGAGCCAGTGAGACTATGTGATTCCCAATTGAGGAATGTTGTGAGGCTGAAGATATTGAGGACGAGAAGGAGAAGGGGAGCGGGAAAGAGGAAGGTGGGGAAATACCTGGCTATTCAGATCTGGTCACCAAACACGGCTAAAAGCCATTTCAAGCAACGTTTCAATTCTGAATGGTGGTCTTTCACCAGGGCGATACTAGGAGTATCTTCCACTCTGGAACGTGCGCAAATATACTACATATTATTTTAAAATGAATTAATTGTGAAACAACACAAATTAATTAAATAAAAATTACTTGCGCACGCCGGGATTTGAACCCACGACCTTCGGATTCGTGGTCGAGAGCCTTACCCCTCGACCATGGAGGCCGTCAACTTACGTATGACTTACTTCTATTTCATTTCTATCAGGCACGGCATAAACAAAAAATAATCTGCAGAAAACAGGAGACGCAGGATTTGGCCAAGAAGGTAGACAAATTGAAGAGCGAAATCAACCTAGCCAACCAGTCCAAGAGCAAGCTGGACAAAATTCAAGCAGATCTAGCTGTAGCTGAACGGTTCGTTGACATTATCATCTTTTATGCTGTGTGATCGCTTGGTACAACCTGAGTTAAAATTATGTAACTAGTATACTTGTTCTTTTGCAGCAATTTGGAAAGTATTTCTGGTGAATGTGATGTATCAGCTCTGCAGGATTCCATCAACACTGACGATGCTATCATCACTCAATTTGACAAGGATCTGGAGGAACTGAACCAAATGGTAAACAAATTTGATAATAAGTAGAGATATGGGGATATTTTTCCAAGTTTCATTAGATCTCTGATTATGTGGCAATTTTTCCCTACCAAACTTTAACTTGAATTCCTTCACCTTACATTAGCGCTGTCAGACACTTGAATTCTCATTAAAAATAATGATTAAACTAATCAGTACCAAATACTCTTTAATGACAATACGTGCAGCTCCTGACAATTGATGGCAACATATTACACTAGCCCCCCTAACAGCGCTAATTGTTTTTTTTTCATATATTTTAATCGATTTTCTGTGAAATATATTCTTAATAAATTGTAATTAAGTTAGTATTTTATTCCCTTTCTAAACCACCAGACCGAGCGCGAGCAGCAAGGAGTATAACTGTTAATACAAGCCTAATAGCCTCTTCAATATTTTTTTCATTTATGAGCAAAAAAACAGTAAAGTCGTATTTAGATTACCTAATGTTTATTTTATGAATTTTCGATTTCATAATGTATTAAGAATATGTTTCACAGAAAATCATGTATGATAAAACTGAATTCGCCTATGCGTCGCTAGGGGCGCAAGTGTACCATGTTGCCATCTCAATGTATGGAAAATGTCAGAAGCTACGCATATTATATATACAGTAAAACCCCTATTTTACGTTTTTCAAGGGACTGAAAAAAAAAACTTAAATGAAGGGAAAATGTAAATCGGGGGAAATGAAAAAAACAACCTTTTTTTTAAAAATAATCTTTGTTAATTTTTTTGGTTGAAAAAACAATACATATTTTATATTTTTATAAAAAAAAAATCATGTAGGTAGATTAGTTGAGTATTGAAAAAAAAACATTTAATTTTTTTTTATTAAAAAATCATATTTGTTGAATTTTTTTGTATTGAAAAAATATTTCATATATTATTAAAAAAATTCATGTAGATTAGTTAGTTTAATATTTTTTTTCTCTAATTCTTTTTCAATTGTATATATACATTTAAAAGTTTCGTTTTGAATGCCACCAATGCTCGAAAAATAGGTTTTAAGACCCTCAATGAACTTGGTTGTTTCTTCTTTTGTTGGGATCACTATCTCTTCTTCATCAGATGACACTTCTTCAGGTACTGGTACTATAATATGATCCACAATGTCATCAACTTCCACCAAGTCTGATGTCATCACGTTGGTGTCAAGGTTTATATAGTCCTCCAAGGGTTGATCTGAAATCCTTTCCCACCTGTCGATAATATTGTACTCTGTATTTCCTTCCACCGCTACCTCCTGATCCTTGTTGATGCCAGCTTTCCGGAAACATTTTTTTATAGTTATCTCTGTGATTTCATCCCATCCCTTAACAATGTAATGCATTGCATCTAAAATAGAGACCTTAAATTTTTGGGGGTCTGCACCTCGTTCCAATTTAGACAATAACTTATTCATCAAGTTTCTTCGGTAGTGGTGCTTAAATACACCGATTATCCCTAAATCGAGGGGTTGCAGTTCACTCGTACAGTTAGGTGGAAAAAATGCCAACTTAACGTTCCTCAGTGTCAGGTTCGTGGGGTGAGCAGGGCACCTATCGAGGAATAACAATATTTTTCGATTCTTTACTCCCATCGAAGCGTCTAATGCAGTAAGCTGCTTTTCGAATAGGGTTGAAGTCATCCATGCCTTTTTGTTAGCTGCATATTTTGTTGGCAATGACCTCACATTTTTAAAGCAGCGGGGTTTTTCAGACTTCCCAATTACTAATGGCGGAAGCTTCTCACTACCATTTGAATTGGTAATCAAAAGAACAGTGAGCCTCATCTTACTTAACTTTCCCCCGTGACAGGCCTCCCCCTTGAAGCAGAATGTCTTACACGGTAGTACGCTAAAAAACAGCCCAGCCTCATCCGCATTGAAAATATCTCTGGGAGCATAGTCGGCAATCAATGTGTGTCTGCTTCCAATCTTCAGCAATATCCAAACCAACACTTCGTGATTCCCCGCAAACTGATCTGTAGACCACATTATGCCTCTTTTTAAACCGATCTATCCATACATTTGATGCAGTAAACCCTTCAATATTCAGTCGATTGGCGATGTGTAGCGCCTTTTCACGAATGATTGGACCGCCGACGGGAACATTGCTTTCCCGCGCACTGACAAACCACTCTTTTAAAATCTCTTCCAGTTTTTCATATTTCGATGTTGTTATATATTTTCGTTTTTTCACCATGAGACCACATTGAATGGCACTTTTTTCGATTGATTCCCGATTTTTTATTATTGTAGCCAACGTAGTGATAGGTATTCCCAAATCGCGCGCCAGCGAAACTCGAGAACCGACTTGTTTATCCACTTTTTCGAGAATGTTCCTTTTCTCTCGCACTAACAAAGCTTTTCTTTGTTGAGATATTGCAAAAAGGAAGAAAAGATTGTAATAAACTCGTAATAAACGAATAAATCAAATAAAAAACGTAAATACTGTGTGTAAATGATGATCGCAAATAACTTCAAACAGAAAGACCGGTCACAAATCGAGTTGAAAACCGAATAGGAAAATCGGAAAATCCAACTGGACAGATCAGATGTTATAACATTTTACAAATCGCTAAAATTGAAAGCTGTTGGCAGATAAAAATGTGACAACTGCGCCGGCGCATTGTCATGTGCGCGTCCAATCACGGCACAGATAGCTAAAATTGAAAGTGGGCGGCCAATCACGGCATTTTGCGCCGTACGGTCGACCAATCACGGCACGACAGATAAACATGTGTCTTCTGCGCCGACTCATTGTCAAGCGCGCGTAAATCGCACTTGAGGTGAACCTTCACAAAACTGCGCTATAGAAATTAACTCTTATTATTATTATTATTTTGAATATTTTCGAAGTAAATTGCGGGAAAAAAACGTAAAAATCGGGTAATATATGTACTAAAATACATCGGGACTGAAATAATAATACGTAATTGGCGGGAAAACGTTAAATCCGGGGATGTAAAATACGGGTTTCACTGTATTTCTACGGTATTTGTCGGTACTCAATGCAGTCACTATCAAATGTTGCAAAAATGTTGACAACTGGAGAAAACAACCCATAGGGGTTGGACCCCTTCATTTGCAGTGTTGAAGAATCCTGCCCACGCACAGTTCACATGTTCACATCGTTCATTAAACATTTTTTAATGTTTTTATCAGTTTTCATTATTGTAATCTTTCTTTTTGTTTTTAGATAGCCAAAATGCAGGCCCAGCACGCCAAACAGACTGCAATTAATTTGCAGAAGGAAGAGTTGGGGAAGAAGGAGAAGACTGCAACTCGTTACAAGAATAAAAATAGGGACGTGATGGTAGAAGTCCTGGGACGGCTGCCAGATAAGAAATACAAAGAGACGTTCCTGAATTGTCAGCAGCAACTCAAGAATGAAGTTGACCAGTTGAACAAAAACCTCAAATTGAAGCAGCATGAGGTACGCTATAAGAATAATTTGTGTATTTTTTCAATATCTCTCAAAATGTATAATTTTTCAGAAATATGGTCAGAAAAAGAGGTTCACTCCTTTTTCCTTAATAGGCCCTCCCAAGCAGTTTCTCTGGCTTCCTGTGTAGAGTTATTACTGCTACGAAAAAAGTATTAATTTTCAAATAAGGTTCCCACCTGCCCAAATACAGCGGGACTAAGACACTCCCAATTAGGGTGTGTTGTGAAACTGAAGGTAGTAGGAAAGTACTTGGCTATTCAGAGTCACCAAACACATCTAAAGCCATTTTATACAACGTTTCTATTCTGAAAGGCGGTCTTTCACCAGGACAATACTGAGATTATCTATGATGTCATCGCCGTACTGCTAAAACTGTGTAACTGACAAAAGACAAGTTATACAGGAGAAGAGCGATTTAAAGATTTCTTGCCTTTCTTACAACATCTCCTTAGGAATTAATATAGGTATTAGGGTAGCTAGGTAGGTACATATGGTTTAGAAAAAACCTATTTCTGATATAACGAGTATCAGCTATAAGAAACAGATTTAGTCGGTCCCCGGGTGCTCGTTATAAGTTTGACCGTATTACGATATGCAAGATACAGTTACTTAATTTTAAAAAATTACGTATATATTAATTGTTTCCATTCTATCCGTAGATCACTTCGCTAGAATCAAAAAGAAACCACCAGAAGGAAGAGTTGAAGAAGAAGAAAAATGAAATCACCGCCTCTGAAGAACAGCTCTACAAATACTGCGGGAAACTAACTCTTGAGGATAAACTCTCCAAAGTTGACGCAGACATTAATGGTTTACAAGTAAGATGGTTCAATTGATAGCAAGCAATTTTAAGGAAGCAACCCTCCATTGATTTGCTTGGTGTAACTTTAAGTGACCAGCTCAGGTATGGGGGCTCCATCAAAGCAAAAGTAAAGTTAGCCTCTCGGAGCTGGGCGTATTGTACAGAGCCCGCAGATCAGCTGTGGAATGACCCTCTACACAGCATCCCCAAAGATAATATAGGCCTTAAGGGATTTTTTTCCGTCAGGGCCTCCTGTGTGGAGTTACTGTAAAAAAAAAAAGATTCTTTAATAGTACACAACTGCTGACCCTGTACAAATCGCAAGTGCGCCCCACTGTAGAATTTGGCAGCCACCTTTGGTCGGGAGCCCCAAAATATTTGAAAAAACCCTTGACTCTGTCCAGAAACGGTCTGTTCGTTTGATAGATTCGCCTATCTTAACAAATGGATTGCAATCTTTGGAGCACAGATGTCAGGTGGGAATGCTGTCCTATTGGTATTTTAATGAAAGATGCTCTGAGGAACTAGTTTCATTGATCCCTAGGTGCATAGTCGGGAAACACGCCAAACGCGTGCCCAACATTTGCACACGGTTGACATTAGTCACATGAGAACGGATCACTTCTACAACTCGTTCTTGTGTTCAACAGCTCGGCTGTGAAATGATCTGCCGGCCTCTGTGTTTCCTCCCTCCTACAACATGGGTCTCTTCAAGACCCAGATTCACTCCTTCCTACCCTCTAAAAGACCCCCCACACAGAATCCGCAAAGATGATATAGGCCTTGAGGGGAATTACTTCCCTCAGGACCTCCTGTGTGGAGTTACTGTAAAAAAAAAAAACTAAAAACAGTTGTGAATTTTATTTCTAAAAACCTCAACATCCTTAACGAGGACCCTGGAAAGGAAGCTGGTGCCTGTTTGACAGTTGAATATGTCGGATATGATACATCTCATTCTATGCAATTATTACTATTCATTAATTTTTTTCCTGCAGGATCAAAAGATGGGAGTGTCGTCCTTTGAGTTTGTTACAAGAAAGTTTGTTGAAAAATTAAAAGAAGAATCGCCGTGCTGTCCGCTCTGTCACAGGGGATTTGAGAGTCAACAAGAGGTAATTTTTATTAATTAATAGCTGATGTGTACCCGGCATTGCTCAGGGTTATTTATTTTTTTGGCATGAAGTTGTGAATTCTTACTTGTCATTTGGGTGCCATAATTGATTTGACAGCGCAAGTAATTCCTAGTGACGACTATTACTATCTCTAAACAAAGACCAAACATTTTTTTTTTGTTCAAAATACATATATCTAAATAACAAATTTCTTATGTAGGTATAGTAGAAAATATTCTACCCAAACAAACGTTCTTTTGAATATGTAATCTGTGGCTAACCAGAGATTATGCTTTATCTATGGGCTAACCTCAATACAACATGTTAGGTTCAATGTTTTTCATACTAATTTTAAAAGATTGCAATGAAACTATTACATATTGGATTTCATTAAAACTACTCTCTAAACCTTCCCGGCACTAATAAGAATAAACTGTGCTATTTTCAGCAAAACCGGTCAAGTAATTTTCGGGAAAATCTAAGACAGACAAACATTCATTTATATATATATATAGATTATGTTCTTTATCTATCAGCATAGTGCTTGTAAAAATGAAGTCTTGTATGAGAGGGATGGCACGAGAGCGAGACAACTTGGGTATATAAGGAGTATGCATGTTTGTCTGGTCCCTCTTCATTATCACCTGTCATCCAGATTTAAAAAAAAAACCTGGACTCTGTGCAGAAACAGGCAGTCAGTTTGACAGATTCCCCTATCTTAACAAATGAATTGCAATCTTTAGAACACAGACATCGGGTGAGAATGCTGTCCTTGTCTTGCCGGTATTTCAATGGAAGATGCTCTGAGGAACTGGTGTCATTGATCCCCTCGGCATCAGTGCATAGTGGCAAAACATGCCAAACGCGCGGCCAACATTTGTACACGGTTGTCATTTGTCATATGGGAACGGGTCGTTCTTGAGTTCAAAAGCCTGGCTGTGTAACGATTTGCGAGCCTTCATGTTTCCTCCCCCCTACAACATTGGTCACTTCAAGATTATATTCACTCCTTCCTCTCCTCATAAAGACCCACCATATAGCATCATCAAAGATGACATAGACCCTGAGGGAAATTATTTTCCTCGAGGCCTCCTGTGTGGAGTTACAGAATTATTGTAAAAAAAAAATACTTTGTGTTACTTACAGTCTGTCGACTATTATTCTGCCATCCCAATATCACAGTAAAACAAAGTGTAAAGACCCATTATACGAAGGGCAAAGATATTACAGTATTTTTACTAAGGAATTAACTTACACCCAACTGAATGAGATATGTATTAACAAAATATTAATTTTTATACCGTAACGATCATACTGAAGAACATTTTTTTGTCCAGATAGCCGATCTGATCTCAGAGCTCGGAGACAAGGTGCGGGACGTTCCGAAGAACCTGGACTCTGTGACCAACAATCTCTCGCGGCACGCGGCTACTCGAGATCAACTCGTCAGCATGAGGCCCCTTGACAAGAAGATGAAGTCCCTAAAGAACGAGGAGATCCCCGCCCTCGAGAAGGCCCTTGATAAAACTGAAAAGGTAAAATATGATACATACATGCTAAGTTATCGCCATTATTAATAATTTAAACCACACATTAGTTTCTTTAACATTGTTAATTTAGGAAAAACGTTTGTATGTGCATAGTTATTGTACTAACTTTGTACAGCGACCATGAGATGGTTGTCTACTTCTTGTGGTGGCATCTCTCCGAGGTTAGGTATCATCAGGACAATCTTCTCCTGAAGGTTGCCACCCGGAACTGCACTCATACCAGTTACATAGATGTCAAAGCCATGAAATGTGACAGAACATACCATCTACAAAAGGATTTCGGAACGCTTTCGAGCATGCAAACATGACCATCCAGACAAATCGGCAATTGCCGAACACTTAATTGAAACCGGCCATTACTTCGGATTTGTTCCTGAAGTGCTGGGTAGACCTAAAACGCATCGAACATGCCTTATTACGAAAGCAATTAAAATCTACAAAATAATAGGGACGATGGAGCTAGACTTAATAGTTCTTGGTATCCAGATGGCTACACCAAAACTAAATGCCGAAAACCACATAATTATACTAATAATTATTATTATTATTATACTGAAATACGGTAATCGCAATACGGTATCACTTCTACATACATAAATACACACTTCGCCGCAATCTACACATCTGCCCTGATGATGGACACTGTAATGCTGTCCGAAACGTTGGTCAATGGAGGAGGAAGCACAACACGTCATAATATCCCACAAACTAAACAAAAAAATGAAATGTGTTGTATTCCAGCAATTTTCCCCTGAATTATCACTTGGGTAATCTTGTATTTGTCGCTCCTCGTGATATGGTAGTTTTCTTCTTTTTATACCTAGTACAATTTCTCAATTTGACCATCTGATGAAGAACTTCTAAATTACCACCCTATCTTTCCGAGGTATTTTCAGGGTTCACCTTATATCTATCCGCAATCCGTGTTAATTGATTTAGTATCATTATTGATTGTGAGCATTATTTTTATTTGTGTTTTTCTGTTCTGTGGTTAGTATTTTATTTCTATATCTTTTGTATTTGTCATGTCCAGGATCTCCAAGAAGCTCACGACGAGGTGGACGGACTGCAAATGTCACTATCAGAGCCGGAGCGCAAGTTAGACTCGGTGGCGTCTATGTTGCCCGACATGTCTCTACTCGACCAAGCCGTGCTAGAAATCGCCGCCCTCACTGCCGAGGTTTGTATGTCTACTATGCTAGTATTTTGGGCGGTAAGAGATCCTCATCTCTGGGCCCAGAGATTACAGGTTCAAATGAAAATATATTAAATTTGTAGGGTTTTTCACAGATAGACTTTTATTAAAAATAACTGTAATAATATATGTGTTCGCACCTCTTTCTAGACTGGAAGATACTCTCATTGTTGCAATAAGTTGCTTGAAGTGGATTTATATATGTTCAGTAACCAGATCTGAATAGTGAAGTACTCCCCATCTTTCCTTTTTATTCATCTCTTTCCCCTACCAACATCCTTCAACCATATGAGTTGTCACAGTCTCACTGGCTCTGGGAGTTGAAACTCTTGCAGTATCGCATAAACCATTCTAATTTAATGTGTTTCCCAGGGGCGCTATTCCCATTCTTTTTAAGGAAGATTCCTTACGTTTTTCCATAGGGTTAAACACTTCTTGATTAACTGCAGAATTCCGGTGAGACATAGTAAAAAGATCCCAAATAGATTATTTGAAAACACAAATTGATGAAATATCTTCAAGTGACATAAGATTTTGAACTAAAAGTTTTAAAAACCATGACATTATATTATAATTCATTTTAATTTTATTTTTAAATATCTTAAATAAGCATTTTAACGAAGAATCACTTTTTATAAAAAGGTACCTACCTCATTAGATAGTAATGACCCTTTTTTGTCTCTCGTTCTAAAAGTGACATTTGAATTTGTGCCGACCGAAGAGGTGGGTCATTCCACTTATTATAAAAACTCGGTTCCAGTTCCAAGTTTAGCCACATGGACTCGGTCTTCATCCTTTCGGTCTGCATAGGTCCGCCGTTCCAGAATCAAAAATCGTTCATATTGCACTAACGAATAGGGACACCTTTCGTTTCTGACTCCAATCCAAAACCTTTCCTGTTCCTTGAGTGTGAGTTCGAAACGAGTGAATCCGGATTTGCGAACTCGGAGTGAGTCCACCGCCTTCAGAATCGAATTCATTGGACTCGGCCGGTCGTACCGACTCTCTTCAATGTCGCGCTTGACCTGAATTGTCAAAAATGTCAACATTAATATAATGTTTACTAACTAATTATGTTTAAAGTAAATAATAACGTAATTGGTAACATACTTAATATTGAGTTTTCTCTTGTTAAAACATTGCCGGAACCGCAGTTAAGTAAGAAGGCTTTAACCCTAAGGTAAAAGTTAAGGAATCTTCCTTAAAAAGAACGGGAATAGCGCCCCTGGTGTTTATACTAAAATGTTATAAAAGAGGCAATAAGTGAAAAGGTGTCCCAAAAAAGGTGTATTCCTCAACCCCTCCTTATTTCACAACATCGGCCTCACAACATTAGCCATATTGGCGATTCACATTATGTGGTATTCCAGGTAGCGAAGTTGGAGTCTCAGATAGACACCAGCGAATTCACTATGAACCAAGACGAGGCGGTCGCCAAACAAAAGGAGACCCGGCAGGAAACCAACCGGCTGAGGGCCACGATCAAGTCAAACCAGACCAAGCTGAACAAGCACAACCAGAAGCTGCAGCAAGCCAGAGACAAGAAGAACCAGCTCACGGGGGAGTCTTTGAAGATACAAGCCAAGGTAAGACCATTCATCTCTAGAATATCTGTGATAATGTCCGTCGTTATTTATTATTTTTATTGATACAGAAAACTGCCCGCATGGCTCTCATAAGCATTCAGGCTATCATGGAGCCATTGTTATATCTCCCATATTTTACCAAACCCCTTCAACAATAGCCCAGTCCCCTTAAAGTTACGACAATCTGGTAGCCGAGCCTCCTTCCCATCAAGGGACTTTGGCACAATTAATAGATGAATGGGTGACTCTTTATGCTCTTCAGATTTCCTAATTCTTTTTTTTAACATTAACACCACATGGGAGGCCCTGAGGAAAATAATTTTCCTTAGGGCCTATGTCATCTTTGGGGATGCTGTGTGGAGGGTGGGGAGAGGAAGAAGTGAAGATGGGTCTTGAAGAGATCCTGTTGTAGGAGAGAGGAAACACAGAGACCGGCAAATCGTTTCACAGCCGGGCTGTTGAACTCAAGAACGAGTCGTGGAAACGACCCGTTCTCATGTGAAAAATGTTGGAGGCGCGTTTGGCGTGTTTTCCAGCTATGTGCTGGTGCTGAGGGGATTAATGACACTAGTTCCTCAGAGCATCTTTCATTGAAATACCAGTAGAATGAGGCCACCGTTCCCACCTGAAGCCTGTGCCCTAAAGATTGCAATCCATTTGTTAAGATAAAGAAGTCTATCGAATGGACCGCCCATTTCTGCAAAGGCAAGGGTTTTTTTTAGTTATTTTTGGACTTCAGACCTATAAATGTGATTTGTACTGGGTCAGCAGTTGTGCATTATTAAAGTATCTGCAGGCCTGTACGATAGTATGCCCAGCTTCTGAGAGCCTAACTTGACTCTGGCTTCAATGAAGCCCCCTGCCTGAGCTGATCACTTAAAATTACACCAAGCATATCAATAGAAGCCATGTTGGGAAGATTGCTTCCATTGAAGGAGACTAGATTGTCATTCACAGCTGCCATGTGTCTCCTGAGGTAGCAGTGTCCCGCTAATACGTGGTTCTATTAGCTCTCTCGGGTAGTTTCTATCCATATTGAGTTGTTACCTGATTCATTTGTGGTTTGGAACAGAATATAATGAATGTGATTCAATAACCCTGTGAATAGTTAGCCTGAGTTAGTTCATTCCCTGAAAATGTTTTTGTATTGTTTCTAGATCCAAGAGCTGTGTTCCCTCCAAGCCCAGTTGGATACGTGTGAAAAGGAGAAAGAGAAAGGGGAACTGGATCTCAGAATGTTGATGGAATCCTCTAATGTTTTACAAACACAACTAGACGGTGCTGAAACTAAGAAAAAGGCTTTAGTTGATCAAAATAGGTTAGCAAATGAAACAATACACAAAAAAGGCTGCTGCCACAACTAGGAAAACCAAGCTATCGCAGCCACCCGCAATACTGGACATGTTCTTCCAATACACATTGCCTTTTAAATTCTTGATGTTGGATAATTTATTCCAGCTTTGTACCAGACTATCGACTGATTTTATTTTAAAATAGATTTACTAAAATCCTTTATAACAATACTTTCTATTTTACTACGGATTAAAAAGTCACACAAGAAAAAAGCTATTGCCACAACCAGAATTTTATCATTTTTTTTATGCATTCTCCGACATCAGAATGAATAGACTTTGCCCTAACATATCATTTCGACGGCTGGAGGCAAAGGTCATGTGACACTCATTTTGGCGCCAGCCTAGTTCACTACCGTCCACATTTGTATCGCCTGATTTTGACTGCAGTAAGCAAATTATAAAACATTTATAAAGGGGTCAAACTAAATATTCAGTTTTTGTAAACAAGCAGAACCTTTTTACTTTTTTTTGCTGTTTTACTTAGCTCGCCCCCTATTTTTATTTCTTCCCCTTGCGTGTTAGGGCATCTCTATGTATTATTTGCTCTGTGAATTAATTATATCTTCCAGAATTCAGGATGACAAGCAACAAAAGCAAGTTGTGGAGTTTGATAGGATGTGCAACGTGATAGCCGGCTACAACAAGGAGATAAATGTCCACAAGGCCAAGGACATTTCGGGGCAGCTCGACAAACTGAAGAGGCCCCTGCTGGAACTGCACGAGAAGAAAGAGCAGCTCTCCGGGGACTTGCAGTCGCAGACCAGCGTCATAGACTCCATCAAGGATGACATTTCCAACCATCAGGTTAGTCCAACATCAAACAGTCAAATGAGTCTTTCAAAGCTCCATTGCTCATGATGATGAATAATAGATCATTAGAAAAAAGCCTTAGAAAACGACCAGTGTTAATAAAATGGAGACATTTAACAAAGTAGAATTTTTTTTCCTTACTATGGCACCACCTAGCTACTCACTTTATTTTCGAAATTTTTTCTGCACTTTGAAAGATTTTCACACTCTGTTTGACATTTTGTTTTAAAGAAACAATCCAAAAAAGTCAATAATATTAACACTTTTTTAATTTATATTTATGGTCTGTGAATTAGATTTTGTTTTATTTTGATTTAACATCTATTTCAGAAATACAAAAAAAACACCTTTCCATGTAATTCTCCTTTGCAAAGCGTTAAATAATAAAAAAAGTTTTAATATAAAATTGTCTTGATGTGAAATCATCTCATTTCAGAAAGTACCATTAATTTCTGAAGACACTATTTGTTTGCATTTGGACCATTTTGCTTTTTTAAACTTCTGGCATGTCCACACGGAGCCAGTATTTAGTCGAGTAGCTAGTAGTAACTAAAACATCTAGTAGAATTTGTAGGCACTGGCCACGTGTGAACAAAACGCTTCAGTAGTTTAGTAGTAGCAATTTAGTTGACTGGAATAGAAATTATTCTGTTTTTTACGGGCGAGTCGCCCCCACCACTGCCTGCACATCCTTGCAGTGTAGATGGAGGCAGCTGCTGTCCACTGGCAGCGTATGGACACTCAGTAATCTTATATCTCATTCAAGTTCACAAATACCTTGACGCGCACCTCCTTGTTTGCGCACATTTGGACAGCGCTAGCAGGATAGTGCTTTAGTTACCACTAGCTACTCGACTAAATACTCGCTTTTTTTTTTTTTTCCTGTGAGCTATCTTGGTGTTGTCATTTAAAATCTTTTAAACGATCGTATCCCCCTCAATTTTTTTGTCTACTTTTAAATGCCAGACTGTATATACCCATGGGGTTGGACGACGTAGCGAGACAGGTTAAAGGAGGTATCTGTTAATGCGGGTCTTGAAGAGGTCCAGATTAGGTGATCACGTGTGTACCATTTTATATAAGAACAAATCGGTGATACAACTCGTTCTGATGCTGCCGATATCCAATATAATGTATAGTCGTACACCCGTTAACAATCGATATAAAAATATTGTATCCAAGAAAAGACTCTGTAACTTTGGTATTTTGCTGGAAGAGTAAGAAAAATTGTGAAAACAGTAGTACGTATTTCCAATCCCTGACATTCTCTTCCTCTTGCAGGTCAACAAGCGCGATCTGGATGACAATCTGAGTCTCCGCAGCCACCAGCAGGAGCAGCGCCTCAAGGAGCAGGAGATCCGCGCCGTGGATGAGAAGATCGGCGAGATGAACTACAGGTCCCTGTCCACCGAGAAGGAGAAACTCTTCCAGACCCAGGACGAGATCAGTCAAAAGAAGGCCGAGACCGTTGGTATCATCAAAAAATTGCAGGTAAATTATACATAATATTATACTGAATACTAGTTGCCTACTTGTAAAATAACACAGGATGTATCTCGACTTGCATAGTTCCACTTTTAAAAATGGCCTGCCACGCAGAATTAAAATAATTGTTTGCTAAAATATATATTATACTAGCTGATGTGTACCCGGCCTTTCTTGGGATTTTTTTTTTTTTAATAAAGTTTATGAAGTGTGAATTCTTGCTTGTCATTAGAGCAGCGAAAGTAACTATGAGGTTTGTTCAAAAGAAAAGGTGAATTTCGAATTTTTTCGAAAAGTATTTATTTATTCATCAATATCCATTTTCTCCCCTTCAAAGTAATCCCCCTCAGATATAATGCACTTACGCCAGCGCTTTTTCCAATCCTCAAAGCACTTCTGAAATGCGCTTTTCAAAATCTGGTGAGCCAAATCTGGTGAATATGGTGGTTGAGGCATGATTACGGTGTTGTTTTTGGCCAAATAATCACGAACAAGCGATTGATGTGAGAGCTGGTGCATTATCGTAATGCAAAATCCATGATTTGTTTTTCCACAATTCCGATCGTTTGAGCCGTATTGCTTCACGCAAACGTTGCATAACTTCCTTGTAGTATTCCTTATTAACCGTACAACCTGTTGGCAAGAACTCATGATGCACCACGCCGTTGTAATCGAAGAAAACAGTGAGCAAAACCTTCACATTTGATCGAACTTGGCGTGCTTTTTTCGGTCTTGGCTCTTCTGGCCGCTTCCATTGGGATGATTGGGCCTTGGTTTCGACGTCATAACCATATACCCACGTTTCATCACCAGTTATGACCCTTTTAAGCAAATCTGGATCGTCGTTGACGTCATTCAACAACTCCTGAGCGATACTAATGCGACGTTGCTTTTGCTCAAAATTTTTCAATTTCAGAACAAACTTCGCTGCCACACGTTTCATGCCCAAGACATCCGAGAAAATTGCATGGCATGAGCCGATTGATATGCAAACATCCTCTGCAACTTCCCTAATAGTGTTTTGACGATTTTCCAAAACCATTTGCTTCACTGTTTCGATGTTTTCTTCGTTTGTTGACGTGGTTGCGACTCCAGGACGCTCATCGTCATTAACTTTATTCCATTTTGAACGCAAAATTTAATACATATTCTTTGATCCATTTTTTCAAAAGTAAAAAAATCGAAGAACACACAAAAACTTAACTAACCTTTCCAGTTGTCAAAAACAAACCACTAATCCAAAATGGCTGATAATGCTAACATATGATTAACATATGTGTACCAACATAACAAAAAAAAATCAATTTCACCAACATTTTCTTTTCTGAAGTTGAATAAGTTAGAAACATGCTGTATGCAAGAAATGCATCTGCGTGAGTACTGTGTCCTTGTCGATTCTTGCTGCGATACATACACAATGTAATTTCACTGGAAATGAACAGTTTAAAAAATGGTCACTTTCCAGGAGTTTGTGAAAGAAGCAAAGGCGGAGTTGAAGCAGCCCAAGTTCAAAGACGTCCACGAGGAGTACAAGAAGAAGCTGTATGAGATGATCTTGCTGAAGTCAGCGGACCGCGACCTGCGCGACTATAGCGTGGCCATGGACCTCTGCCTGATGCAGTTCCACAAGGAGAAGATGAGCAAGATTAATAATATCATCAGGTAAAGAACAAAGCATTTGACGCGTCGAACAGACTGGTTGAACCCTCTCGTACAAATGCTGCTAAATTTGGGGACAGAGCTTTTAATGTACAGGGCCCAATTCTTAGAATGACCTTCCATTTGGTTTGAGGTCCGAAAGCAAATTTTGAAACCTTTAAGAAAAGTCTATAAACATATCTATTTAAAGGGGGTTACAAACTTTAACAAGATGTTAAGTGCCCTTGAGGTGATTTTAGTCACCAAACGTAGTAGTAGAGGTGTAGAATATTGGTCAATAAAGGCTGAATAAATTTTTCACAATGCACGTTTATTAGAAGAAAGCTCTGAAAGAAGTATGTTCACAATGATTGACGTCATTGAATACGTCATCGAGATTGTTAGAAATACGTCAGTTTTGATGGTTTAGTTGGCGTCACTGGTGTATTTTCCAGTAACTGTGTAAAGTCAACAACCGCCATTAACATCATTAAATGCGTCATTTAAATCGCAGAAACACGTCACCTTGATGCTTGTGGCGCTCCTTTTGCATGTGATTACGTAGGCATATCTGTGCCATTCTTATAAGTAGGTAGTCTGATTTAGACGACCATTAAGGTCAACGTAACAATTTTTAGTACACGGCGTTATTTCTATCATGAGTTATGAAAAAATAGTGTTGAAATCTCGATAGTAATTAATAAATATGTAAATTAAATAAAGCAATAACATTGTTAAAAAACCACAGAATTTATTTTAATTTTTATGACTAAACCGGTTTTGCTTAACCCAAGTTTCATCAAGGTACACAAAATACTTACAGTTCATAGTGTGTGCTTATATGTATATACATACAGACAGTGGGGCGCATTGAACTATGACCAAAGGTAGGCTGTGTGTAGTTTTTCAAGTTCGATTGTGAATTGTGCCAATTTATTATCTTACTAAAAGTGTAAACTTGTCATATAGAAACAATTTATCAAGGTAGAACGGCAGTGGCATAAAAAAAACCTCACATATTTATGGAAAAAATGCGTTTATATAAATAAATCTTCTATTTTCTTTAATGGTTCGTTTTTATTGGTGTAGGCACAGCTTTTCAGTCTTTAGGGACTGCACACCACTGCATACAGAATACAGAGGGAGATAAAATATAAAAATACAATAAAAGAACAGTGAGATAACAATACAACATAATTTTTTTTATTTATCTTGTTAAAACATAATACATAAAGGATTGAACATGTAATTTATTGCTATCTCACTCTTCTTTTATTGTATTTTTATATTTTGTCTCCCTCTTATGTATACATAAGCACACACTATGTATTTTCTGTTAAGTTCAATTTTCTACCCAGATGAAGCTTAGGTAGTTATTGTTTTATTTCATTTAATATGTCAAACCACAAAGTGATTGCTTTCTACCAAAATACAAAAAAAATAAAATGTACTTATTTAAGTCACAAAATTATTATTATTATTACAGAGATATGTGGAGAAACATCTACAGAGGAAATGATATTGATTACATAGAAATAAAAACTGATGAGAATGCAGACTCTGCCAGCAGTGGAACTAAAAGGGTATACAATTACAGGTAATCAATACCTTAGTACGTAATATCTTCACACTATTGCCGCTGAAAGCTCCATTGTAACCTCTCCACCCCTAATAAACATTTTATGTATATTAAGGAGCTACCAGCGGTACACTTTTTAACTTTCACTCAACATGTTATAGAGTCTAGGCGCCCCCGTGGCTGCCGGCTGCGTTTTATAGTCGCTCCTGATTTATCTCGGAAAAATTGGGAAGTTATTAATTTTCCCGGTGTAAAAATAGCATAAAATAACCGCAATAATTTTTAGGTTACATTTATAAAAATCATATAATTTTAGTGTGGCCGTTTCGGGCTTAAATCAAGTTTATAATAAAAATCAAATAAAAACCCAAATATTTTAAGTTCAAATCTGTCACGTTGTTCTAAATTAACCCAAAAGAATCGTCGGTCGAAGGCGTTCGACACATGTGCTTGTTTAAAGACCTTTGCCTGTTAAAAGTGTCCCAGAGTGAATGATTTACAATGTTATTCTTTGAACTATGGTGATTGTGAACAATATCGTACACGACCGAGCTAGACAACTCAAACTCAAACTTAATGGTGAATGTGCTATTTTGAAGCCTTTAATAGCTGCAAAGATATAATTGTATAACCTTGAACGTTGTACCACAACCGCAATCCGCAAAATTAGATTTCGTGGCTACCGAGAATGGTGCAATAGGAAATAAAAACATTTGACAAGAAGATCTTCTGCTGTCACGGCGACCTGAGTTCTGACCTCCAGTTCACGGAGCAGATCCGGTGTATCATGCGGCCCACGGACGTGCCCGACAAGGCTGCTCTGAGACCTGCTGTGGCCCGACCCCGACAAGGATACCACTGACTGGGGCGAGAAATAGACGACACGCTGATGTGCTCTTTCGAGATCCTGAAGCCGGCCGACGAGCGCCACCTGGCGTACGGGCAGACCAACACCAAGCGTCCCGTCACCAACAAAGACAAAGAAGATTGGAAAAAAGGATCAGTACCCCCGGCCCCAGTCCCCACCCGCCGCCCAACTTCACATTTGTATTATCATTTGTATTAGAGCCTTGCAATATATCGTAAGGAATACAGTTAGCTTCTTTTTTTTTTTTCAATTAAACATGTATGAAAACTTAGACCAAGCCGTATTTAATTTTGATAATCTAACTGCATCTCTTTATATGGTCTATAAATAATGTGTAAAATGATAGTGTCCAAAAAAAAAAAATTTATTAATATAGGAATAATGTAAGAATAGGAAGTAAGATTTGTACAGCGCCCCTGAGGTGATTTTTCACAAAAACGGCACTATAAAAATCATCCGATTATTATTATTATTATTATTAGAGCTTCATGTTAAAGACTGAGCTCCATTGTAACCTCCCCCCCCCCCTAAGAAACATTTAATGTGTATTAAGGAGCTACCAGCGGTACACTTTTTAACTTTCACTCAACATGTTATAGTTAGAGCTCCATCGTAACCTCCCCCCCCCCCCCTAATAAACATTTTATGTATATTAAGGAGCTACCAGCAGTACACTTTTTAACTTTCACTTAACATGTTATAGTTACTACCATAGATATAAAATTAAGGAAATAAAAAATATGAAATCGCACACATAAGAGTGTCGCCAACGTCGTTCACCCATACTACTGCTGCACGCGTCTACGCACAGCAGCGCTTTGCCTTTGTTTCTACCTACACACACTCATTGGCTCTGCCACTTTGATATTTTGGTTGTAGCTTGGTGACAATCGGCATGCTTCCATGTCATATCTCCCTTTGTTTCTATTATCTATGGTTACTACCCAGATCTATTTTAACTCTATTTAAAGCACAAAGTAAAATTTCCATTGTTAAAGCATCTGTTCTTATATTGCAGAGTCGTGCAGAAGAGAAATGATACAGAGATAGATATGAGAGGGCGCTGCAGTGCCGGACAGAAAGTACTGGCATGCCTCATCATCCGAATGGCCCTGGCTGAAACATTTAGTAATCGGTAAGTTCCACTTGACATATATTCTGTAATCAATCCACCTAACATAAATTTAATAATCAATCAGTTCCACTTAACATACATTTAGTAATCAATCAGTTCCACCTAACATAAATTTAATAATCAATCAGTTCCACTTAACATACATTTAGTAATCAATCAGTTCCACCTAACATAAATTTAATAATCAATCAGTTCCACTTAACATACATTTAGTAATCAATCAGTTCCACCTAACATAAATTTAATAATCAATCAGTTCCACTTAACATACATTTAGTAATCAATCAGTTCCACCTAACATAAATTTAATAATCAATCAGTTCCACTTAACATACATTTATTAATCAATGAGTTCCACCTAACATACATTTAGTAATAAATCAGTTCCACTTCATACATTTAGTTATCAATCAGTTCCACCTAACATACATTTATAGTCAGTAAGTTCCACAAAACATAAATTCAATAATCAATTAGTCCCGCCTTACATGCGCATTCGTTGTTACTTTGTTCGTTTGTTACTTTATTCAGGAATAAAGTAACAAACTTAACTAACATTCTATAATCAGTAATTTCCATTAAACATACATTTAGTAATCGGTAAACTTAATTTAGTGTAACATAGTGGTCACTCAATGTATGTAATGTTAGTACATAATTGGTAAATCCCACATTCATATTATGCAAGCTTCCACCTAGCATATTCATAATTGATAAGTCACCTAACATACAATCATATATGTATATAAGCATATATGTATTTAAGTATCGCGTAACAAACCTTTCGTAATCAGCAAATACCACATACATTTAGCAATCAACTAGTTTCAACTAACATGTACATACATAACATTTTTTCATTACAAAAGCATAGAAAAGACTTCTCATTTGCATTTTCAAAATAATTAATTGTATTATTGACTCACCTTCTTTGTTGCAACTCATCCAGTTCAACATTCCTTGTCGTAGATTCAGAAATAATGAATTGCTGTTCCTCAATCAACACTACTAATTATGGGTACCATTCTCCACTGTCCAGAATGTCAAGACTTGTTAACTCAAGCCAGGGCCTTGAAATTTTTGGTACCAGTCTAAAAGATTTTGTCAGACTTTACAAAACGAAGTTCATCATTTAGTATGTCTAAAATCATAAATAACCTCGTTCAAGCTAAGACTTGAATGTTATATCAAATGTATATTTTTGTCATTGCTTCATTCATGTATTATGTACATGTATGTGCTGTTTTTTTTTTCTTTAGCTCTTGTTTATCTCGTTTCGTGTTGTGTAATTGGATAATGGTCCGTTCTGTACACTGAACACATCTGATATTCCTCTTTCCTAACTCTTTCTTAACTTTTTAAACCTTCCAGATTTGGTGTACTAGCCCTAGACGAGCCCACCACCAACTTAGACAAAGAAAACGTAACCAGCTTGTGCAATGCCCTGGGCGACATGGTGCTGTCCAGGATGAACCAGAACAACTTCATGTTCATCATCATCACGCACGATGCCGAGTTCCTCACAGCCCTGGGCAGGATTGACAAGCTCACCCATTACTACAAGGTCACCAGGAATCAAGACGGAAGATCCCGAATTACTAAATGGCCCATGGCGTAAATGAATTAAACTACTGCACTCTGTTCATTGAGAAAAAACTTTGTTCATGCCATAAAAATAATTCATTTTTGGTCACATCCTACTGGAAAGAAATTTATATACAAAATTATTGGTAGAGCGGTATCTCGCTATCGCCCTGGTGAAAGACCACCATTCAGAATGGAAACGTTGCTTGAAATGGCCTTAGCCATGTTTGGTGACCAGATCTGAATAACATTTCCCTACCTTCCTCTTCCCCTCTCCACTCCCTTCAACCTCACAACAAACCCCAAATTGAGGATGTCATAATCCTATTGGCTTCGGGCAGTTGGAATTCTTGTGCGGCACTCACAGAAAAAAATGATTACATAATTATTATTGCACTTTATGCATTAATTATTGCATGCGTTAATGAGAAATGTAGGGTAAAATTAATCATACCAAGTACCAATGGCGTGCATTGCTCTATAACCAAAAGTGGGCTGTGTGTAGTTTTTTCAATTTGGGTATGAATAAAAAGGAATAGAATATTTTTGAAGGGCCAAAAATATGTTTATAAACGTTAATGCGATTTTTTATATTTCCTCAAAGCACTTTTAATTTATTACTCTCTCCACAGATGGCACTACAAAACAGCATTTTGGGAGATGAAAATTTGGGCTTTGAAACAGTTTTGAAACATAGTGGTGGTGTTAGAAATTTAAAAAAGCAGACAATTTATAAAAAGGTTAAAACCTATAGTGGAGGGATAACATTATGTATCTATTTTCAAAACGAACATTTCAGCGTGTAAAAAATTACTATCTATATATAATGGATGCATAGCGTTATGTATCAAACTAGATTGAGAATATAAAATGTATGGTCAAAGGCTGGCTTCAACTAAAAAGTATAAATTCATCAAAGAAAAACTATTGGTGTAGAATGATTGACATAAAAAATATTCACAAATATTATCGGATTTTTTTCCCTTTTGTGCATCTTTTAATTTATTTTATGGTATATTTTTTTAGGGTAGGCACAGCTTTCCAGCCTGTAGTATGGACTGCGCGCCGCAGCTAAGTACATATTAGAAACTTGGAAATAAATATCAAAATTGTGTGCGTGTCACATTTTGTTAGTACCTTTTGTAAATTTTATTTCAATTATTCTTTCTCGGTGAACAGAGTTCAGTATCTATTACAACAGGGTTTTACCATTAGCTATTGTAACTTCTATGCCGGATATAGACTATTGTAATATTATATTGTCTTGCATATATCCTTAACTGTACCTTGCTGAAAATAATTTTAATTTGTTCATTTTTATAATTTTATTTCAGTATTTTAACGAGTTAATATAATATTGTTTGTGTCCACTTTTAAATTCTTAGAACAAATATAAATACTTAGGACCCTTCTATAAAATGCATTTTATTAAACTATGTACATCATATACATAAATATTGTTACAGTTAATTAATTATAATACTTTTTATTGATTATTATAAAACATAGATATTACAATAACAACAACAAAAAAGTAGTCATGCAAAGGTGCCATATACTCGTACAATCTGTCTGCAGGTTCTGCTATTTTTTTTAAATTTAACTTTTATAATTGAAAAATAATTACATTACAATTATTATTAATAAAAAATAAAAAAATTAATAACAAAGTGTATTTCTTTTAACAATATTTTATTTGTACATAAACTAGCGATGGGCGTAATCAAGAAATACATTTCGAAATAATCAATTCAAATCAATTTAAGCAGTACTCAAAACATGTTTCACAAAGCTTCAATGCTGTTGATTGTACCTCATTTCAGATAGAAGATACTCTCTGTATAAGTAGCTATAGCTATGTTTAATGACCAGATATAAAATAGCTGGGTATTTTTCAACTTTCCTCTACTCCTTCCCTTCCTCCGCTGCCCTTAGTTTCACAACATTCCTCAATCTATGGATGCCTTAGTTTTACTGGGTCTGACAGAAATCTATTGCACCTTTTTCTTCTTCATATGGTGGAGGAGAGTTGGTGGAGGTCATAGTGGGATGCTGAGGTTATTCAGACAGTCGACGGCATCGGGAGTCACTTGGTTCAGCACAGATGTGCCATAGGGAAACTGATGAAGGGGACATTCTTCTACGATGTATTCTGTTGTTTGAATATGTCCACATATACAAAGTTAGGAATCCTTTAGGGCATTTATTGCACCTATCTATCTATCTATATATATATATAAATAAAATTGTCTTTTTTTTATACAAATTTACAGTTTTATTGCGAGCTTGATGAAATTTTGCACACTTGACCTTCAAAACAAGTGTAAGGTCACTGTCTGCATGAGATTTCTAAAAACCACCCCATCCCACTTTTCCACCCCTTAAAGTAGAATTTTGGTACTTATTTTGGATAATTGACGTTCAAAATAAAAGGAAAATTACTGGGTAGTGGTAGGGGTGGAGGTAAGGGTAGGGGTAAGTGTAGGGGTAGGGGTAAGTGTAGGGGTAGGGGTAAGTGTAGGGGTAGGGGTGTGTGTATGGGTAGGGGTAAGTGTAGGGGTAGGGGTAGGGGTAAGTGTAAGTGTAAGTGTAGGGGTAGGGGGTAACACATCACAACTGTAAAACTTTACTCCAAACCATTCATAACCAGATGCTTCAGCTAGTTATCACATAAAATAAAATAAATTCATTGGAATAAATAAATTATTGGCATAAGTAGTCGTAAGTCACAAAAAATTACCTCAGCATAGGGAGGGGTGAATAAACACAAAAAAATGTGACAATTAAAATGTTTCCATTACACCCACCATTAACATAAACTACGATTGCTTTTCTATCAAGAATTCAACATGGACAATATCTCATTTACAGGGGAACAAATTGTTTCCGTGTCGAAGCTGAGAAGTTTTTCCTCGTGTACTGCGGCGAGAGAGATGCCCAGCTGCTCAGCCAATGTGGCAGGACTAAATACCTGATAAATACACTTCTGAATGTACGGTATCAACTCATCGGTGAACAGATTACAGCTAGCTACAAATAGTTCTTTTTCTTGTGCTGAGAAGGCCTGCTGCTCTTTGTGATAGTACGCTGAAAGCACTTTAGAAACGGACGATAACGATTGGTACATGTCCGATAAGACTTGGCGAGCCAAACAGAATGGTGCAACAACTCTTAACCCATTCAGCGCGGTCAGCAATCCATTGCAATACTCGGCTAAAGGATAGAAGTCTAGTAAACTTTCCGGGGGAGCATTTTGATTCGGTTCACCTTCCGCGGGTGGCTTTCTGCCCATTTTACGATTCACCAATTTGTAATGCTTCATTTCTATCTCGAACTGGCTGTCTGTCTTGCAGAGGGACTTGGTGAATTCATTGGCGATGATGTCCCGGAATAGGGGGGACATGACGGCTCTCATGTCGGCGCCCACTCGGCCAAATGACAGGCAGAGATACATGCACTGGTTTATGAGGGATTCCAGAGATGCTTCGTCTTCTTGAGAAGCATTCTGCTGCAGTAGATTAATCAATCTATTTACCTGAAATACAATTAAACAATTGTGTGGATGAATACTTTGAAATTTATCACTTTGTGGTGGAAAATTTTGAACAAAATCTGACAGGATTATATACATGAGAATTGTCGAGCGATTTTTGCCTTGTTACAGACCGGGCGTGCAGCTAATGACTGCCTTTATTCAGATTCCATCTCTGAGGATCAACTAATATTTACAAATTACTGATTTTTAATTAGCTGATGTGTACCCGGCCTTGCTCGGGATAATATATATATATTTTTTTGTAATAAAGTTGTGAAGTTGTGAATTCTTGCTTGTTGTTTGGGTGCCATAATTGATTTGACAGCGAAGACAAAAAAATTGTGATGACTATTTACTATCTCTAAACACAAACCATTTATTTAAAAAAATTATTTCATTCCAAACATTTATTTTTTCAAAACATATCGAAATAATAAAATTCTTAAGTAGGTACCTACTTGTGTTTTCCATTTTGAAAATATCCTACCCAAACAAACCTTCTTCTTTTAATATGTAATCTGTCACTAACCAAAGTGGCATATCTATGGGCTAACCTCAATACAACATGGTGGGTTCAATGTTTTTCATACTAATTTTAAAACGTTATAGCAACAGTTTTTCATATTGGATTTCATTCAAACTACTCTCTAAACCTTCCCGGCACTAATAAGATCACACAGTGCTATTTTCAGTGAAACCGGTTGAGTAATTTTTAAGAAAATCGAGGACAGACATTAATTAATTAACATTAATTTTTATATATATATGGATTTACATGCAAATGGCAAAATCATCTTGTCACTTTTGTAAGCTAAAAAATGCATGCTATAAATGCAAGTGTCATTTATAAAAAAAAGGAAAAGGCCAAACTTCTAGTCATAGGTGATAAGCGCTTTTGCGAATGGCCTAGTGTCAACTCCTGCGCCATGGGTTGTCTTGATATCAAACATTTTACCCCTTTCTAAATAAGGATTCACTTCCATAACGATGACTAATCTTGTAGGCTATTGCAAAGAGAGGACATATAGCCATTATCGTAAAATTTATCTTATATGTATGATTAGGTTAATAATCATGTTATTGAGCAAACTTTAATACATAATATTGAAATCAACCTTATCTTTGAGCCAGCATGACAGAGCAGCCACTCCGTTGAGGTCGTCCGACTTAAGTTTAGCTCCCTGGGTGTCCGATAAAAATATTGCCTTGTGCTGAGTCAATATATTGAACAAATTAATCCTATGAAGTTCCACTATTTTGCGAAGATGTTTCTCATCTGAAAGAAATCATAATTATTAGTTTATGAAAATAAATGTTTCTTTCGAGAACTGTAAAGCTAGCTTTGTAAAGTACTTCAAACTTAGTAACCCAAACTGTGACAGTGTCTATATTATAATGTGAATAGAATGCAATTCTTGTCAATACAATTTTGCAAAGTACTTCAAACTTAGTAACCCAAACTGACAGTGTCTATATTATAATGTGAATAGAATGCAATCCTTGTCAATACAATTTTGCAAAGTACTTCAAACTTAGTAACCCAAACTGACAGTGTCTATATTATAATGTGAATAGAATGCAATTCTTGTCAATACAATTTTGCAAAGTACTTCAAACTTAGTAACCCAAACTGACAGTGACAGTGACATAAATGTCTTGTTTGTGTCTCAAAGAAATAAATAAATTAATAAAGTAAGGAAAATTCACCACTTCTCAGTATGTTCACATTATCAAAACAATATAACACATTTAAATAAATCAATTGAGAAAACATTGTCATTTAAATACGGGGAAAACACATTATAAATGTAAAAACCTAACAGAATAGAGAATCTTAATTATTTTCTAACTAAATCAATTTTACCGATAAAAAATCATTATTTTTAAAAACCCATCCAAATTTGAATTGGATGGGAGTAAATAAAATCATATAAATAAGTCGTCACAGTGTGGATTAACCGCAGTTAGAAAATGGCCTTGAACGCCAAAACAGCTCTCACAATAATAAAAACTAAAAATACTTGCAGAACTTAATAATAACATTATTAAATTTGATTTACATTAAATTAAAAAATAAATTAACTGAAGTTCTACGAATTAAACACAAAAACAATTAATAGCTCTCTTAAGAAGTTTTCCAAAAGACCGAAAAAAAAACTAGAGTATGTGGGATAAATTAGACCATTTTTCAAATTCAGTCTTCAAGGGACTGAAAAAAACAAACTTATGCATGAAAACTGTCGAAACATCTTAACGTTTTCTACGTGTCAAAAATATGTATGACTTGAGTGAGCTCCCCGCGTACAAGGCACGTATAGTGCGGCGCAGGGGTACGCTTCCCGCGGCTAAATGGTTAAGCGAGTTTCACTGTGTATAAAATTATTGCAAGAAATCAATCTTCTCTTTCAAAAATATGAAATACAGCGCTGCGCGAGCCACACCAACCGCACCACTATAACAAAGGGTGGCAAAGGCAGAGATAAAGTATGCAAAAGGACTGACTGAATACAAATGCTGACTATTCTATACATTCAAATGTACATGTGTGCGAATGCGTGTCAAGGGACGACTCGTATGTGTTAGTGTCTGAAAAGCAGTGCTTTTCAACAATGCTAAGCTATCAGTGCCATCTGTTGGTATATCTTTACTAGCAAAATAATGGTAACATCATGTTGGCTTCCTTTCAAAACTTAACAGACAAAAGAACCCTCTTTTCTGATAAGGTATACACAAACAAAAATACCCTTTAATTAAATATTTTGTAAAATATTTGTAATGCAACTTATAAGAAATATTTTTATTTTTTTTAAATATATATTTATGGGTTGTTATTTAGCGGAAAAAAGTGGATACTTTATATAACCAGTAATTGGCTTGTAATACACATGAATGAAGCGGTTATTTGGATATTTAATGTGGCTTAGGTAAACCCAACAAACATCGGCTACAGCCAGCAGCTTAGCCATTCTTAGCGAAAACTCGCACGAAGGGTGTTTGTCTGGTGTAATTTTTTTATTATCAATTAATTCGCTGTTTTTCCTACTTCGCGTTAATTTGGGTAAAAAAAGTCACCATACGTCAGCGGGCGGGCCGATCCGTTGATCGACTAATCTCCGCCCGAAAGTGTACGTTTAAAGGGATTTCTCAGAGATCGGAGCAAAGTGTGGCCTGATGCGTGATACGTCATACGGTTTAAAAGTTGTGCAACAGTTTTTATAGATATCGCTTTGGCCATTTACCAATTAAAATAATAACGTCATGCCATAATTACCCAGAAGATTATAAATTACTTACGTATGAACAGTACAAATTTAGATAGTTTACTTGCAATGTTTCATTCAAAAACTAACTAATACTGATTTTTAAATTTCTATTCTTTGCTTTCAATTTTCCATCAGCAGTCGGTGAAAAGCCATAAACAAAAAAACAAATGTGCGGTCAAACGCTTACATGTAAAGGCATAGCACGACGATCGCTGAGAAAAACCTACATGTCGGACTGACGGGAGATCTTGGCGTTCAAACTGCAGGTCACTACTTATACACGTACGTCTCGCCGGACGTATTGGAATGAAATGTTGTAAGATCTTGAGTCCGAAGCGTACGTCTAATATCCGCTAATATTAAAAACACTGCATATTGCATGATATTGCAGTTGCTATATTAATGTTATACATAAGCCTCAAGATTCTCATTTCTACTGCATTCAATATCTAATAATCCTTCCCTTGTCAAATCCATGACTCACCTAGCGTACGGCAGTGGTTCAGCGATATATCAGGGATATCAGAACTCCCAGGTGAACTGCTAACCTCACCTTCTTGTCAAATCCATGACTCACCTAGCGTACGGCAGTGGTTCAGCGATATATCAGGGATATCAGAACTCCCAGGTGAACTGCTAACCTCACCTTCTTCAACTTATTATTTTAAATAAAAACTTGGGTGGAACTGTTCGAAATAAATACATATACGGAAAAAGAGATATAAAATTCTTACTGTCTTCATTAGTGGCCTCGGTCAGGGCGGTGTTGAACCAGGTGCCGCGGGCCTTCAGGAAGTGCAGCTGCAGCCCATCTCCCACACTCCTCATCTTATTCTGTTTCATGTGGTATCCCGAATCAACGTCTGATATTGATTCGTCCATAGCTGATTCATAAACCGCATTGGCCCTCCGCAAATAACCCAGAACCTTGAATTCATCATTTCATTTTTATTATGTAAGCTTTTTATTATTACTATGTATTGATTCCTTCAAACACTCTCAAAAATTTATTGTGGGATAAATTAAAACATCATTTTACTTTTTTTTTAAAACATAATTTCAATAATTCGCTTCAAGAGGAACGGCTGCGCGTCCTGTTTCAAACGAAAATTTAATTTTGGATTTGAGGCCAAAATACTTACCTGAACCTAATGATATTTATTTCCATCAAAAGGTATAGCGAATATCCAGTGTGGATTAGAAGTTTTTTTTTTTTAACGTACAAAATAAAGGCCATTAAAGAAATCGAATTTTTGTGATTACAGAAACAACTATTATTTGGGGGCTAATGGTAATTTAAAAAAAAAGTTTTACCCCATCCTACTATGAAAATATAAAATTAAAAAGTTTTAAAGTAAACATTATGATGGACTTAAATTTTGTTTATAAGTGACCAGTTTACATTGGAACACAAACTTACCGTTTATAATTTAAAATATCGACCTGAAAAAGTGTTTTTTTGAAAGATGTCATGTGATGTTTTGTTTTTTTTTTTTTTTATATAATCATATTTACACAGCAAATATGACAATTTAAAAAAAAAATATTACCATAAAGCCGCAAATAATTTTCAAAGTTGACTCTAAAATCATGAAAATTACTTTAATGGCCTATATTTTATAATTTAAAAAATTAATAAATACAATCCTTCTAATCTATGCTAGATATTTACTATACCTTTAATTAAAAAAAAAAAAAAATACCATTCAGTTTGGGTGGGTATTTTGGCCTCAAATCCAAAACTAAGTTTTGTATGAAGCAGGGCACGCAGACGTTCCTCTTAAGCCGTAGTCTAAGTCATATAGCAGGATTGTGAATTAACCCACTTGCTCATAAATATGTATTAGTTTTAAGTCACTAGTTATAAGTCGCGGGAGTTAGTTGCTAGCTATAAGTCTTAGTTTAATCAAACCATTAGTAATAAATCTTAGTTGTAAGAAGTTATTATAAGTCTAAGTGCTAGTTCACGTTAATAATAATAATAATAATAGTTGGATGATTTGTATAGTGCCGTTTTTGTGAAAAATCACCTCAAGGGCCTAATGGACATATCAAACCTATACATTTCTTTCAGCATGTTCACGTAAAACACGCGAGTACGCGAGCTAACTCGCATCAAACACATGCGCTGATCCCGCAATTTGTGCAAGTTAAATGCATTGTTTAAAATGTTTATATCGAACTAGTGTTTTAGCTCGCAATTCATGTGGCGCGCCAGCCTAGATCAAATAGTTTTGAACTCGTCGCTAGCGATTTGCTAGCGACAGCTGCATTCACCTCAAATTTGAAACTAGGTAAGGTGAAATGATGAAAGAATTATGTGCCGACCCGAGATGTCCTTTATTTTAATATTATAATTAATGATTCAATAATAATATATTGTAGCTCGGAGATAAGAGGTACAGGTGGGTAAAATAATGTAAATGAGAGCGTTGCTATAATTTAAAATGTTTTAAATAGCAAAATCGAGATGGTTAATAGGAAAATTAATGTAATTAAAAAAAAGCACATAGGTCTAAACGCATATTTTTTACTTTATCCAAACGGTGTTCAGAAATTAGTGGCAGTTCTGAAAGGAGATGATTCTACATCTTATTCTAAGACAATTTAACGTGAAGATTTTTTTTATTATTTAACACTTTGCAAGGAAAATACCTCCCGTACCTTGTTTGAACTCCGATTTGGTTTTTGTCAAGTCCGTTTAAGTGTAAATAAAATAAATGTCTCTTTCCGATCTATTTGTTTTCCATATGAGAAAGAGAGAGATAAATATCTTAAAATTAGTGAAATTTACTGGAAATAATCGAGACAAAACTATCTCGGTCCGGCAAGTGAACATTTTAGCATTGCAAAAGGAAGATTTATTTAGCCCGTTTCAGTAATATCCTTAGAATTTCGTTGCTACCGTTTAGTAGTTGTCCAGTTAGGACATCGCTTATCTTCAGTCAAATACCGTCACATCACACCTCTTCTACGTGATTGCCTGCACTGGCTTCGAATCACAGAAGGAATTCAGTTTAAAATTTGTCTTATGGTATATAAGGCACTGAACGGGCTGGCACCATCATACTTGACTGATCTCTGCATGAGGGACAATCTTACTCAGAGGCAACTCACGCTCAGGTCGGCCAAGTCTGATGCGTTGAACAAACTGGTTGAACCCTCTCGTACGAATGCTGCTAAATTTGGGGACAGGGCTTTCAATGTACCGGGTCCACAATCTTGGAATGAGCTTCCATTTGGCTTGAGGTCAGAAAGCTATTATTAAATCTTTAAGAAAAGTCTAAAAACATATCTATTTAAAAGAGGCTACAAACTTTAATAAGATGTAAAGAGCCTTTAAGGTGATTTTAGTCACTAAACGATGGTATAGAAAAATTTACCATTTTATATATAGAAGTAACCCAATCATTATTATTATTATTATTAAAAATATAAACAACAATCAGGCAACAAAAACAATAAATTGCAATAATGCTCATTCAGAAGCGATGTCGGACACACGTCCACATCCAACTTATAGCCCAATTCTAAACAAAACTCTTTTATCTACAGATCTACATATTCATTCAACTCAAATTATTCCACATTGACATTTTTAACTCAACTATATGTGATATTAAACTAAAATTCATTACACAACCGCTCTCAAACTAGATAACTTAAACCACCTTTCCATATATTATTGTCCTTTATACCTTTATCCCGATCCTTTGTTCCCCTCCACTCTCCCTCGCCTAACATAGTTAAACTAACTGAATTAAAACTGTATATTGTCACACTTTACTCATAGCGTTTATCATCAGCAGTGGAAAATTTATAATTTGCACAATTTATTGTTTTTATTATTATATATATGTAAATTGTGGATTTGCTGTAAATTATCCCAAAAATAAATAAAATAAAATAAAACAGCCTTTTGTCAAAATAAGCATTTTATTACTGAAACCATAATACGGTCATGTGCCTAGTTTGGTAGTCGAAAATATAGGAAACTCTGTACCAAAACTTAATAAAACGGTTTTCTCAAAAATGGATTTATTGTCTTCTAACTTTTCCGGGTATGAAACTGTATAAATATATAATTATGGCACACAAATACTATTCTTGTTATATAACAAGATCTATGGTCGCACATACAAAAATAAATAAATAGGTAATAATAATTTATTTAAATACCTGAAGGCACTGCGGCAAAGGCAGATCATATCGCAACTGATTGAAGAGATGATGGAGGGTTTCAAACCAAAGCCGCGTTACTTCAGCCGTGATATTCTACAAAAAGATTGTACAATTAATTCACCTTTAAGTAAGATCCTTAAATATTTAAAAGCTGATAGCTACGTTATAACCTCTCCCTCCTTTTAAATGACACATGTGCGTAAAGACAGGTTACAACCGAATTCTCAGCGGCAGGAGTATGTCGCAGTTACTTTGTCTGCAAAACAAGCGGTAAGTATTTACTTGTATAGCATCGAGATCATTGTATCTTCTAGACAAGTTTCTGATGTAAGAATACAGGTCTAGGGCGCTCTCGTAGTCCCCCTGGATCAGGGCCGTCTGCATGATGGCCGGCAGCTCCAGGATGCTAAGCAGCTGTTCACTCTGAAACTGGATCTGGTCGTTACATCTGGAAGTTTTCAGCAAAAAATACTTATTATTTCACTGGTCTGAGAAATGATTTAAAGAGACTTCCCTACGAAGCAAAAAATTATCTATGGGCATAAATATTGCTGATAGCTGTATTGTAACCTCTCCATCTTACTCATAAACGTCACATATAACAGAAAGATGTGTTATAATGGAACTCTTAGCGGCAGGACTATAAATAAAAGTAACTTTTTCAGCTTTCTACCAATTTAAAGAAAATTGCATAAAGACTAAGTATATACGCCACAGTTCGGTCATGTTTAATCAATTTGTAAGTAAAGAACTAGTGGTTAAATACATATTTACTTGACTCAACTTTCACCAAGCAATACGTTAAAATCTCTTACCCTCTGTCTTTGATAATATTTTTGGAAACACTTGCAAAGTTTTCACATTCGGAAATGAGACACGGCATTTTGGTGATGACTTTATCCAGAGAAGTTTTTGAAGTTGTGAAGTCTTTTAAGATTCTGTTGGAGCAATCTGCAGTCTCGACAAAGGTCCGGTAGTTTGCCAACGCTAGCTCCTGGGTCTGTTCAGTCAATGCCTTAGTTTCATCATTCAGACGGAGAGGCTCCGATACTATTTGCTCGAATGTGCACTTGCCCAATTTGTTAAAGTACTCTGCATTGACTGGGTCGGAAAAATCTAAAAAAAATCGTGAAAATAAGAAGGCAATCAAACATAAATTTATGAATAAATAAATAAATATTATACCAAATATAATTGTCAATATAATATATATTAAAAATAGATAAATCATTGGGGTAAATTTGGTTTATTTCAACTTGAACTCACCAAATTGGGTATTTGAAAAAATAGTGTTGAGGATATGAGACGACTCAACTTCTGAATCAGCCATGCTTTAGAATAAAGCTACAAACCAAAACTTCTCGAAATATGCACAATGTTTCAAAACACAGCCACGTCAAATAACTTTACACATAATTCTCCGATATTGTGAATTATGACAGATAGATAACACCATAGATATACTATTCACGATAACACCGAACACCGAACCATAGATATACCTCGATCGAACTGTCAAAACTACGTTTAACATAAGGAAGCGATGGGCCGAATCGATTTGATGGATCATATAATCGGTTATTTTAACATTCGAAATATTCCGAGACTGTCAAGCAGCGTCGCCTGCGACTGTTTTTTGAAAACGTTTACACAAAAAAAACAAATTTATTTCAACCTATAAAAATATATACTACAAAAGATTATTTTTGAATTCATCTTGGCGTCTACTCAAGATGTTTTTTTTTTTAACCAAAACGAAAGATTTTAGCAGGAGGTGGAATGTGTATGAAAACAAATGTTTTTGTATAGGGTTTTATGTGTAATGTTTTGAAAAACGTGCGCAGAAGACGCGGCTTCAGAGATAATCGAATCTCTCGAATCTCGGACTTCAATCGAAATATTCATTCCGTTGTCAGAAAATCGATTATTTATTTTATTATAGAAAAAAAAGTATATTTCTTATTGTTATTTTTTTTATTACGTAAGTTTTTAATCCAGTAGGACTGGGTGGACAGTGCAATCCCAGTTTGCCATATTACATGAAATATATACAAATATAAATAGAGAAATGAACACAATGAAAAAGGTTCAATAATAATATTAAAATATGTGAGAAGAAAATGAGAAAAAATAAAATTAACCCTTTCTCACCCAGAGTAATTTAAAAAATACACAAACTTTGAGAATTATTTACAAAGTAAGTACTAACCCTATTCATTTGCGGCTTTTTTAAATGATTTAGTGGTCTTTCCCTAGTAACTCTATTTTTTTCGTTGGGTTGGATGCGCTGCGTACACACTTTATAACATAAACAAAAACCGATGTTCGCTCCTTTTGGAATTCTGTGATTCGACTTCTCTACTACCGTAAAACACACAATGTATTTATTGTTATTTCATTTGTTTTATTATTTTTATTTAAAGAATAATGTACGTTCTTACATATTACAAGCAAATTCTAAACAAAAAGTATATATTATATATGTTTTGATCGTCCCAAAGTTTCTCAATGTATATGTAAATAAAAATAGTTTATAAGGTAACAAAAATGTTTCATTTGTCTACATACTAACGAATTATTTACTAGTCAGAGCCACAGTAATTTTAAAATGACATTGAATATTTCCTAAACAATAAGTAAAAAAAAAAAATTTAAATATACCAAAAATTTGCTAATAATTCCACTACACACAATCCAACCTTAATTTTTTTTTTTAAGAAATTAAATTGGGTCAGAAAGGGTTAATACTTAATCCACCTAAACAGGTACGCCAAGTAGGACAAGCTTTTTAAAAATATCAAGTGAATTACACTGTCAAAGGCCTCGGAGAAGTCTGTATACAGAGTATCAACTTGGTCTTTGTCATCCATCTTGGTATAAAAGAAGTTAGTAAAAAGGGCCGGGTTGGATTTTTTTAAAAATATTTTTATTTAAGGAGAAAATACAGATACAGACAGTAATATCAAAACAATATATATAATACCTGGAGAACTCGCCTGCATCCTAACTATTTCTCACTGATTAATATGATACAGTTAAATAAACCTTAAAAATAATATTTAGACACACAGAAACAATTTGAAAAAGTGCACAATACTTTACTCGTATGTGGGATAAATTGGACCATTTTTCAAATTCAGTCTTCAAGGGACTGAAAAAACCAGACTTATGCATAACAACTGTGGAAACATCTTAACCTTTTCTATGTGTCAAAAATATGTATGACTTGAGTGAACTGCCCGCGTGTATAGTTCGGCGCAGGAGTGCTCTTCCCGCTGCTAAATGGTTAAGCGAGTTTCACTGTATATAAAATTATTGCAAGAAATCAATCTTCTCTTTCAAAAATATGAAATACAGCGCTGCGCGAGCCACACCAACCGCACCACTATAACAAAGGGTGGCAAAGGCAGAGATAAAGTATGCAAAAGGACTGACTGAATACAATTGCTGACTATTCTATACATTCAAATGTACATGTGTGCGAATGCGTGTCAAGGGACGACTCGTATGTGTTAGTGTCTGAAAAGCAGTGCTTTTCAACAATGCTAAGCTATCAAGGCCATCTGTTAGTATATATTTACTAGCAAAATAATGGTATTATCATGTTGGCTTCCTTTCAAAACTCAACAGACAAAAGAACCCTCTTTTCTGATACGGTATACACAAAAAAAATACCCTTTAATTAAATATTTGTAATGCAACTTATAAGATATAAAAAAAGTATTAAAAAATATATACATACATATATGTGTTGTTTATGGGTTGTTATTTAGCGGAAAAGGGTAGATATTTTATGTAACCAGAAATTGGCTTGTAATACACATAAATGAAGCGGTTATTTGGATATTTGATGTGGCGTAGGTAAACCCAACAAACATTGGCTACAGCCAGCAGCTTAGCCATTATTAGTGAAAACTTGCACAAAGGGCGTTTGTCTGGGGTATTTTTTTTTTATCAATTAATTCGCTGTTTTTCCTACTTCGCGTTAATTTGTGTAAAAAAAGTCACCACGCCTCGGCGGGCGTATCTAAATAAAGTAACAGAAGGTAAATAAACTTTAAAAACAATATTTACAAGAATGTAAAGAGAAAAAATAATGATTCAATTAAAAGTATTGTTATTCAATGAAATAATAATAAAAAGTGCACAATGCCTAAACACTGTTCTTTGAAGTTTGTTTAATATTCTTACATGAAAACAGTTTTCAATTTTCTCTTAAAAATACTGCATGTATGAAAGAATATGTCGGGATCCATCAATGTTTGATTTTGATTGAATAACTCGCACATTCTTCTGGTGGATCCCTGACACCAGCATTTGTGCGCATCCAGCTAATCTGGAATAAGTCGTTAAACCTAAGGTAGGACAGTCCATAATGTTATTGCACACTTTATATAGGTCATGAGATCAACGTACGTTCGCCGGTTAGAGAGGGTGGAGACATTATAGATAGAGAGCATATTTACGTATCCCCGTGTAGGTGCGCTCATTCTATAATTAAGGCAATATGTTATAGACCGACCTCTCATAAATTCGTGCTGATTTGGTGTGATTGTGAAAATGGCCGAGCATAATTGATCAATATAATTTTTTCAAGGACTTTCCTTAATAATATGAATAGAAATTTTTAAATAGGATGATAGTTTTTTTGTATTATCCATTGGAAAAAAATGGCAAATTAGAAAAATTCTCTTGGACTCAGAATCAATTTTCAAAATTTTTTCACAACTCGTTTGTCAAATTGCAGTGCATAAAAATGTAAGAACTAACCCCGATAATAAATCGGAATTATTATTTGCATAATATGCATACTGCATATTTGTTAGTTGCATATTTAATTATTATTTTGTCAATATAAACATTGTTCAGACATGTTTTATTCTTTACGCAGCACGTCAGTCGGAATTCGGAATTGCCTCGCCTGCCGAACTCATTCATACTGAACTACTGAACCGCCAATGTGTGGAGGCTGATTCGTGTGAGTTCGCCGACTAGTTTGAAGGTTCTACACCATTACCTAAACGTTTGGATTTGGGAGGTTGGGTGATCGTGTGGTCGTGACATTATCAAAATCAGCGTGGATGAAATAAAGAGATCGAATGTATGAAAAATGGTAAGGCTGTTGGTTTCGACAATATTGCTGCTGAATACTATTGTTTAGAGGAGGGTTACACGCCATTAAATTGGAGAAGAACTGTGATCTTCGGATTCGTAGTCGAGAGCCTTACCCCTCGACCATGGAAGCCGTCAAAGCCTTAGGCAATTAGAATTACAATCAAACATACAATCTTATTTTGAAGGTCCCAATCTCGACAGTGTGCGGGAGAATTCTTAAAACTACTTAATACTAATATTTGTATACCTAATTTATAAACAGCAATGTTGAAGAGAGTCCCACCGTTTAATAAGTTGATAGGTGGGGGGTATCAATAGGGCTCAGGGAAACCATTATTTGTAGTATATATATTTTTTATAATTATTCATATAATATCTACTGGGCACGAAGTCTTGATATTAGGTAGTGTCCAATTCACTGAGTTCAATTTATCTTAATACTATGGAGTGTCTAATTCACTGAGTTCAGTTGTGTAAGGACGATTGTAGATATTCCACGGCACTGAATTCACTCCAGGACAATTGAGGGGCGATGGTTGCCCAAATTGTCGGGCATGAAGGCACTGGGTGAACTTCACTCCGCGGTGACTTTCCTTTCCGGAGGTAAGTCGAGGTCCTTATCCTACAAGTAGGCACTCGTCCGACAGTCCGTGGTATAGTTAGCAGCTAATTGCTTGTAACAGCGGGAGTCTGCAACTCCGGGAGAACTGCCTTTCTGTAGCCAAAATCCCCCCTTTTGAACGCCTGTCAAACCCGACGGCGGGTTCTCCGGTCGCCTGTCTCGGCGGAATGTGATTAGCTCGGCATGGCGCACGGAGTTTATCCCTTCGGGCACTGCGCCGGAGCCTTCCGGGTGGGCGAGTTCTTTCAACGGTGTTTTAGCTCATTGCCATCTCGTATAATGTTTATTTGTGATGAATATAGCGGGACTCTCGTAAATCTAAATTTAATTTTTGGGTAGTTTGCATTTTTCCCAGAACATTTTGCGTGCCTTTGATGGGTTTGATAAATCCTGTTTCATTTTTTACTTTGGACGGTGGAGAGGGGATGCCACGTTAATACTGCCTATCGTGCCCCGCCTCTGTTAGCTAAAGCGTGGCGTAGAGGGGATGGTACGTAAATAGTCTGTAAAGTAGTTATCTTGGTCATATGAGGAGATGAATCGTTGCGTTCGATACACCTGTACAAGGTAAAGGGTCACGTATGAAATGTGGAAATCCCGGGGCTATTAGCCTGCTAAGTTCAGTTGGAAAACGGTATGGTAGGATATTGATTGAAAGGGATCAAATGAAAACAACGGATAAAATATTGGATGAGCAAGGTGCATTTATGAGTGAAAGGGGGTGCACGGATTAGATCTTCTCGTTGCGTATTCTCACAGAGAAATTTCTGGCAAAAAAAAAAACGGAAGATTTTCTGTGCCTTTGTAGATCTAAAAAAAGCATACGACCGAATTGACAGAAAAAAAAGTTATTGAAGGTATTGTCCAAGTATGGAGTGAATATAAATCTTATACAGCCTATCGCGTCTCTGTACGATGGAAGCTTCGCATGTGTTAGAGTAAACGGTGATTTTACGGGGTGGTTTGATATCACAAAAGGTGGTAGGCGTGACTTAAGGAAAGGACGACTGGTTGGTCGAACCTTTCGAAGCCATGGCTTTTTTAGTATCGGGCAAACTAGTGGTGTGAAAGACCTATTAAGAATGAGCTAAGTAAGTCTAAAGTCATGGTGTTTGAGATAGAGAGTACGAAAACAGTGTGCAATATAGTTATTAGTGATGAATACTTAGAGCAGTTCGATGAGTTTATGTATTTGCGAAGTGTGTTTACGAGAGATGGAAGGACTGATAAGGATATTGAAAGAAGGGTGAATGCAGGAAACTCCATTAACGGAGAACTGAACGCGGTTGGCGCTAACAAAGAATTGTCCAAAGAAGCGAATCTAGTAGTCCACAATGGAATGCTGATACTAATTCTGATGTATGGCAGTGAGGCATGGAACTGGCAGAGGAAGGATCAAAGTAAACTGAATATTGTAGAAATGAGGCGAATGTGTGGTAAAACGATGTGTGATCATCTGAAAAATGCTGAGATTCGTAAAGAATGGAAGGCTAATGTAAGCGTAATGAGTAAGATGAAGAAAGGGACGCTTAGTAGGCATGTAGAACGAATGAACGAAGAAAGGAGTGTAAGGACGTGCGGAGTATATAACGCGAATATTAATAGATAAAGAAGCCGGTGATGCCCGAGAAAGACATGGCACGATCAAGTGAATCAAATACTTGATTCGGTCCATGTCAGAAGTCGGAATAACAGAAGAGAATGTATGAGACGGTATATGAATGTGAATGAAGCAAGAAGTGTATACCAAGAACGAGTTCTTTGACGGTTCGTCCTCTCTGCCTACCCCTGCGAAGAAATGGCGTGGTGGTTAGTTAGTTAATTATTTACAATCATTCGACAGAATTTGAGAGCGGTAGTACCTAGCTATTCTTTGAGCTGTCAGCTGTCAATTACATTTTTTCCATAGATTTTAATTATAGCTTCCTTTCCTAACCTAAAAATAAAACTGCCTTGACAATTGACATAATATTTTTGGTAATTCTTTTATTGGTTTTTCGTTTTAAATCTGAATAAAAAATAAGACAAAATAAGTAGCGTTCTCTTCTATTTCGCAGATCTGGATATCTATATTATGCTTTATTTCAGTTTTTGGTTAATAATGCTCATAATTAGAGTTAAATAAAAATAATATTGCCTTGTATTCTTACTAAGTAATTATTTATTATGCGCGAGATTTACGGTTAGATATCCTATCTATTCTTTCTAAGTTCCCAATTTTATAATCCATATCAATTTCCAGGGATACTGGTTTAAGTAATACAAGACAGTTATCCACAAATATGGCTTTCGTGGGAATGGGAAAAACCCCTGAAGATGGAGAGAAAATCACTAAAATCGAAGCTATCAAGCTTCAATGGGAGATGATAGAAGGTTGGAAACCTAGGAGAGAAGTGTAAGTATCTAGCATTGCCATTTTCGATGATATATGCTCATGTAATACCTGCTCTACATTCTCAGCGAGAATATATTTGACGCGCTCGCCTCGTCTTGTCGTTCTAGTGGAGAAGTTTGTAATCGAGGAGGGGGTACTAAATGACAACTGCGCTATACAAGAGTAAAGAGGTAGCAACTGGGTTTCTTCGCTTTGCGAAAAGTCTAACTGAATGCCTTGCGAGTATAAAACAGACGTAATGGATGTTTTCATTGCTGCAATTATCCCATATCCGTGATACAATACGGAAGCTAAAGTTATCACACCGTAATTATGTCATTGGTGATTTTGCAGGTTTGCTTTAATCTACGGGCCGGGTATCCTGGCCACTCTGTCCGCAGCTTCGGGCTTCATGCTCAACCACCACTACCGAAAGAAGCTGAAGCTGCGCAGCTATGGACACCTCTCCTCCTACTTCCCTTTGGTCATAATGCCGGCCGTCTTGACCGCATTCTTCCACAGAACGGTATATTATACAGTCCATCAAGAAAGTGTAGAAAAAATGGAGGATGCTGCGATCCTTTAAATGGCAATACCAAGATGGTCTGAAGGAAAAATAACATTACTTCAAAAAAGCACTGGTCCAAGTAAATATTTTTTACATCAACATCAAACGACGGCATTCAGAAATTGCGATACTTCCTGAAAAGAAATGCTTCTACATCTTTTTTTTTTCTTTCGTCATATTCAAATGTTTTGTTATTTTTTTAACACTTATGCTGGGTTCCTACCTTATCTATTCTATTGTCTATCTTATAGAATGAACCTTTCTATGACCGACAGAAATTTTAGTGCGTTCACACTTACTGTTTCTATTCTATTTCAATTCATTTGTATTTCCGGATCTCAAAGTGACGCAGAAAATCTACAAAAGAAAAGAGTGTTTTTTTTATTGGACATAACCAAAAACATTTCAGTACTGTGCGTTCGCGTAGCAACTGCCATTCGCATGGTTCTATTTTAAATAGAATATGAGGAAAGTTGGAGTCGATTCAATATTGGATTTCTATTTTATCAGACAGCCTATTGCGTAGGTAGCCTGTTCTCAATGATCTATTGCATGGATTCTATGAAATAGATCATAGAATAGATGAAGCGGGAATGTAGCTTTAACGAGATAACTGCATAGAATTTGTTTTTTTTTTGTATTTTGGAAGCTTTTGTTTTCCTCCTACACTCGCTGTATCCTATTCATGTATGACAGGTTAACAAGTAAAGAGATCAGAAAAGAAAGACTTATGTACGTCCCAAGACTTGGCACAATCAAGTGTTGGACAGTGCTTGTGTAACAGTTAAATTATTAAAGATTAGAAAAGATTATTATTAAAAGATATTAAAGATTTGCAGCTCAATAATTAAAAATCCCCAGAATGACCCTTGACAAGAGTCGAGATAATAGAAGACCTTGTATGAAGGAACCAAGATATTTATGCTGAGACAGATGTGTGTGGCACTCTTTCTCCCCAAAATAAGATTATCTTTGCATTAAGTGATTGCTATGTTTCATCTTTAACTCTTTAGGTGCGGTATGGCGATATATCGGCATGATACTTTATGCTTCTTTTATTGGAGTGCCAATATATAGCTAGGCCATAGAAAACATCTCGTAATGCCCGCAACAGACATGCCATTTTTGGTATTAATAGGAATGGGCGGGGCATGTCCCACAATATCGCTCGCCATACAATCCCATACAGTCGTCACACACTTGAAGCATAACTTATTATGCTTATGGGTGTGGATACGATTATCTCCCATGAACCGCCGAGCGATATTTGACAATATATCTGCCCCCTAAATTTGCCCACCACATGGAAAAAGCGTGTCCCGGTCACCTGCTCATTCGACATTGGAAATAATGGCAATAACTTTTTTTTATTTAGCAAATAATAAGTAAATTTCATAAAAATTATAAATACTTACATAAATTTACTTTATTTTCCGTGGATTATTGGCACTTTTTGAGAACCTATGAAGAAACAATTAACAGACTTATTTCTTTACAGTTTATTTCTACGAGCATCATTATCGGAGAGAAGAACTGCATTGTATGCACTGAGGTGAAAGCCGTGGCCTTACAGACCAGCTTAGGAGTATTGTATCCTCTAGTCCTCGGCCCTTCGGCTTGTTACATGGTAAGTTTCTAAAGAGGCGTCTCATTTCATGCTCAGCTTCTTTCTATAAGTGATGTCTCATTTTATGCCAAGCTTCTATAAGTGCTCTCATTTTCATGCTAAGCTTCTATAATTAGTGTTTAATTTTCATGCCAAGCTTATTTAAGTGATTTCCCATTTTCATGGTACCCTACTACATAATGTAGGTTGTCTCAAAAAATAAGATTACGCATTTTGTCAACTAGGAAAAACATAAATAAATCTTACCGATTAAATAAAAAATATGCTTTCTTTGATAAATAATTATTATCTTTTCTTGTTCTTCTCAGCTCGCCAATCGTTACAACACTGTCAAGGTTCCCAACATGGTAACGCAGGGAAAGAAGGTGTACTGGGATTTTCATATGACAACCTCCAGATCATTCTACAAGAAAGTCCCGTACATTATTTTAGTACAAGCAGTCTGTGCTGCTGTTGTCACTTATTTTGATTTCAAAAACTTTTTCAACGTCAACAACAAGATTATCGAAATCGAGAAGAAAATTATTGCAAATGAGGAATACACGAACACGGTATTATAGGTTGTTTCAATTTTAGTATTATCTATTATTTATCCATCGAATTTCATATGGATTAAAAACAGACATACCAAAATGACCTACGTAAATGGAATTGTATAAATTATCAAAGAAAGCAATCACTTTGTGGCTTAACATGATAGTTCTATAGGATTTTTATGAGATTACGGTCCTGAGGAAGGATGAGATTAACCGAAACCGGTTGACAAATATATATTCAATAAAGTGGTTTAAAACTAAGAATTTCTTCATTTAAGTGAAATTTTATATTTAAATTTTTGTGGCCTAATCAGATCTAGGAATAAATGTTAGAAACCCACCGTGCGCAATTAAATAAAATTTAATTTAAGTGTTATTTTACATACAACTTTAATAAAATAATACATACATAGTACCTTTTCATCAAATTCCAGAGTTGTGGGTACTTTTAGTATCGCCCTGGTGAAAGACAACCGTTCAGAATAGAAACGTTGCTCGAAATGGCATTAGCCGTCTTTAGTGACCAAATCTGAATAGCTGAGTACTTTGCAATCTTCCTCTTTCCCATCTCTTTCAGCATCACCCCAAATCATCACATATCCCAAGTTGGAGATGCCATAGTCCCACTGATTTGTGTAGTCGGGACTCTTGTGCCATAATATATATTTTTTAATACTGGCTGTAAACTTCTTCAGATCAGCAACAATAAAATGTCATTACTATGGCAACACAAAGCTGCTCACTTCGTCTATGAAATATGTTCTTCACATTCAAATGTTTTCACACATTTGAGTTTATTTTAAAGAAACAATGCAAAACATTGTAATTCCTTTTTTCCCGTTTTATTTTTAAATTTATAATTTTGATCTGTGAATTCGATTTTATTTTTTATTTATATAACATCTAATACATGGTTATTTCGATACATAAATTTCAGAAATTCGAAAAAAATTGCCTTTCCTCTTCCTTGCTAAGCGTTAAATAATGAAAAAGGTTTAAACATAAAATTGTCTTAGAATACCATGTAGAATCATCTCCTTTCGGAATGTACTGCTAATTTTTGAACACTTTGGTTTAAAAAAAATTACAATAATTTTCCTATGAGCCATCTTGGTGATACCATTTAAAACAATTTTAAGCGATCGCAGCGCCCTCTTTTGTCTACTATTAAATGTTAGACTGTAAATAATATTTGAAATGTGTAAATATGACCTTTTTTACAGGGGAGAATTTTTATTTAAGTTTTTTTTTTTTTAATGATCCTAAAGAATATTATCAAATATTAAAAAATATACAAAAATTTGCATATTCGAAAAAAGCATTTAGTTTGTGGCTTGTCATAATTATGATGTAAACACATAAATTTGTTTTAAAATACGTCGCCGCCTCCCACTCCAATATCTAAATATTTATGTATGTCTGTCATTATTTTGTATCTTATGTTAGTTTTAATATAGTCCTAACGAAGGAAGGGTACTTCGGAAACCATTTGATCATTATATTAAATTGACATGGTTTAAAACAAATTTATGTGTTTACAAAAGCAAACAAATTTTTGTATAATATAAAGTAATAGATTTTCAAAATTGAAATATCTGAGTATTTTACGTAGAGCATTTTGATAATAATAATCGGATGATTTTTATAGCGCCGCTTTTGTGAGAAATCACCTCAGGGGCGCTGAAGTTACGTTTTATGCAATTTTACAATCTGTAACTTTCAAATACGATAGATGCTGGGGCTTGCCGATAGTTCCTGATTAGGGTAGATTTTAATATTGTTATCAGCACATTGACTGTATAATTTATTGTGACTAATACAATGTACTGAATGCATTTACTAAAATAAATGTTGTTATTTACAGTTTAATTTTATTTGTGACTAAACTTTACTAACAAAAAAAAAAAAAAATGATCTGATCTGTTCCTATACACATCCAATAACAGACAGCTCGCCGGCAAATATTGTGTCTACAAAATAGTAGTAAATCTAGGATAATAAAACTTTATAACATTATGTACATACCCCTTCAACCTGGACTCTTCCATTGCAGCTCACTATACAGCAGTTTCAATAAAATGCTTTATTCATAGCAAATCTGCTAAAAATATATATTACTCACCCAGCTTCTGACATTTTCCATAGATTTAGACGGTAACATGCTACACTAGCGCCCCTAGCGGCCTAAAGAGAAAGTAAACAAAATTTCACACAATTTATTATATAATAAGTATTTTATTCCCTTTCCAAACCACCAGAACGAGTGGCGAGGCATATAACTGTTTTTTTCATTTGTGAGCAAAAAACAGTAAAGTCGAATTATGTAGATTATCTAATGTTTATTTTATTAATTTTCGATTTTTATAATTTATTAAGAATTATTACCAGAAAATTTATGTATAAAAAAAAAACTATTCGTACATCCCGGGCCGCTAGAGGCGCTAGTGTAACATATTACCATCAAATGCCAGAAGCTGAGCGTAGTGTCAATCTAGGGCATTCGTTTATAGTGAGTTGATGATTATACGTGATTCAGTCGCATACGGGAACATGGCACTGATTGGCTACGGGGAGGTCAAAGCTGAAAAGAACATTGACAAATAAATCAAAAAAACATTATTCTTAAATTCAGAAAAGTTGAAACAAGGCTAGATAAAATAAAACAGTGCAGGCACGGTGTGTGCTCTTTGTGTATTCTGTGAGCTTCCAAAAAAGAGCATATATGTGAAAATTTGAAGATGTTCAAAAGTTTTTGCATGTTTGAATCCAGGTGAAAGAGACCATTTTTTTTCAGATTATCTGTAACAGTAAGCTTTGGTGTCGAAATTTGAGGTTTTTATTATTTTTAGGCCATTGAGACATTATTTCCATCATGAAAAAATAAGACTAAATATATTTTTTTCAATTATAATCTTCGGTGAAGTCAGGTAATACAATTAGTAAATTATCTTGGGAATTGGTCACATCGATGCCTCAGTTCCAAAGTGTAACTACTCAAAAATTTACAGTTTTATGAAGAAATGCTTAGAATACCGATATCTAACAGTTCCAAAATGTAAAAAGTGGTAATCTGTAGTTATTTTAGAATGGCAGTGGTCATTATTCTTTAGAATAATACGTTTAAATATTTACCAGTTCCGTACTATAACAATACTGAACAAGAAATATTACAATTTATTTAGATTCAAACTGTAACTATGAAAAAAAAAACCCTACGAAAACTAATAAAAAAATTAGATGTACAGCAAAAGTTTACCAAGTAGACTGCTGACAACGCGACTCACGCGTTCAAACAAAGCAAATGTGTGCAGTGTCTCTGGCTCATTTGACACTGTTGTTCTCATTAATAAAGCACGGTTCACATAGGACAGGTCAACACTCATATTTTATATTTCTACTTATTAATTTATTTTATATTAATGGTACTTTAAAAAAAAAATTCAGTTTTTAAAGGTAAAATATTTCAGCAGCGAAAGTGTCACACCTGCCCAAAATCTTGTTTCCTAATTATCTCGGAACTATGCTTTTTGAGTTGTTACACTTTGGAACTAAGGCATCCACATAGCCCCTGGGAAAGTGAAATGCGGGCGAAGCAGAGGAAGATCACCAATGCATTGTGACCAAGTATCACAGGTGTCCGGATTGTCGGTGTTTGCAGCTCTCCACGTACTCCAAGAGCCTTTGTCCACCAGGGAAATTGGAGTGGGGTCACGATCCCCAGCAAGGAGGAAACGACTGGAGAAGAATTATTAATGATCATGAAAAATCAGATATTAGATTGGTCGGGCAAGGGTTGTAGAAAGAATAAAAGAGGTGGCATGTTCTGTCAAGATGTATTTTTCATGCGTTAACAGATAAATACACAAAATCCAACAAAGCAATAATGTGTTCTCAGAAAGCTTATAATAATCGTATGTAAGTATAAACATATAACCATTAGCATATTCACAAGTAATGATTAGTAAAAACATTTGATTGACGACAAGCTTCGTAACTAACTTGTAATTATTACCATTATTTATAGTTAAAAAATATGAGTAACTGTTGTTATTACGGAAAATTCTGACTATGATTTATTAAGTTCAATAATTGAGCGCGCTACTTAACATTCAGTTGGAAGTGAATTGATTTCTTTGTAGTGATGACAATCCACAAGACATTGCACATTGGATAATATAAGAGATCAAATAATTGTAAAGCCAAGTACCCGCGCACAGCTTCACCCGACAGTCTTCTAACCGACATGTCTATATAGGCCAATCTGATTCAGAAATGGGACACGTCTACACAACGAATGCTGCGAGTCAGTGAAAAGGCTTCATATAGCCAAATGCTGTTAGTTATTGTTTTCCTCATTACCGTCTTTTAGTATATAACAGGTGCACCCCTATAATACGAGGGTGTATACAATCAAAACCCACATAACAAAACGAGATATAATATTTTGTTCTTTGCAGTGCTGCCACCTACTGATGAATTTTAAATTCGGCAAAGCTCTCTAATTTCACTGGAAAATGGGTTTAAAAACGATATTTATTTAAGGTTTCAAAAATAACATTCTCCGGTTCAGCCAATGGGAGCTGGTTATTGCAATAATAACTGTCATAGCCGCCGGCAGAGTCAATTTCATATATCTCTGTATGTTTCAAAACTAACATTCTCCTGCTCAGCCAATGGGAGTTGGTTATTACAATAATAACTGTCACGGCCAGTCAGTGTCAATTTCATAACTCACAAAATCCTACTAATTAAATAGCAAAACTCACAAACTTCTTAGTTGAGATGCTAAACTCACAATTTTCAACATTAAATTGAAGATTTTCTCTAGTTAAAATATTATATGACATATTTTTTCTAATCAACAATGTTTCTCGGTTTCCATTTAATTCATCAACAGAACATATAAAAAAAATATTAATTTTAATAAAAAAAAACAGTATTTTTCGATTTCCCACAATTTTAAGTTGGTAGAGTTTTTGTGTTTTGATTTTATACCCCTCATATATTGGATATGATTTCAGATTTTCACGGCCAAAAGTATTTTCTTGAAAAACAATATGTTATAATTCCTGCGAATAATATTAATTCTTCATCCATTATTCGAGATGCTGCATTCGATTTCGCAATCGGCGTGTCGACATGACGTTGAGCATGTTCGATCAATCATGTGTACCGAGCATAGACGTGCACGAGTACCGAGCTTAAAGGTTTCAACGGACTTCAGCATTCACTCGTTATGAATATTCGCTCGAATACTTACACCAATAAACCGACTCCTGCGCGAGGTGCGCTCACAACGATGTTCGCCCAACAGAGATTGACATGTTGCGCCGAACGGCGAATATTACGGTGCGCTCACAATGATGTTCGCCCAGCAGAGATTGACATGTTGCACCGAACGGCGAATATTACAAAGGGATTTGCTAAAACAGTCGAGCGTGATCCGGTCGGAGCAAGCTCGGAGCTCGCCCGTGAATGGCTCGGTTCGCTGTACTGAAATGACGAATATTCTGTTTAGAAACGTTCACAACGAGCGAATGATCAAGTCAATCACCACCATTATATTCTGCTTTGCTACACCAAAGCTCTGGAAATTATACTTTAATTAACAGTTCAGTCGCATTCTCTGTCACGCAGCGGCAAGTCCCTTCTACTTCCTCCCACAGCTGCTGTGCTCTACCACCCAAACATGAACACAAAGTGGCCACTTCAGCTGCTACTTGACGTTATTCCGCCAACCGATCCAAGCAAATCTCTGGTCGGATAGGCACCACACACTGCTCTAGAGATTCTCAGTTGCCCAACATTCACTCAAGAAACAATCAAACAAATAAAGCTGAACTTCCATTTCTCAAGATTTAGTAAAGATTATAATCAAAAATATATTTTAAAAAAGAAAAATCTATGGCCATCCCCACTTTATCATCCGAGTTACAGAAGCTCAACTCTCCATCCAGAAACAGATCGCTTTTATTCCAGAGATTATCACAATCATCCTAAACGTTAGCCCATCGACAGATGGGGCATCACTATATCTAACAGTACAATATAATTATATAATAAGATTTATATAGTTGATTTACTTCACACGATACAACATTCAGACGTAACACTGTAGACGGGCTAGCGTAGAGCCCCACAGAACCCCCCAGGGAATGACTCTTGGACGAGAAGCGGCACACTGCTCCTCACGGCGGCCGGACAGGGACCGCTGGGGCGAGTCGCCATGGCGGGGGTACTGCAGGACAAGGGAGAGTGCTTCACCAGTCCTGACCCCCCTAAGGGGTACTTGTAATTGGGGTAGTATGGGGGGAAACCCCAGACAGGATTCGTACTATACTGAGGGTGATTTCCCGCAGGCTGGTAATGGCAGGATTGGTATTGTCGAAAGAAAGGCTGTTCCCTGCGCGCGTGATGGGGGGGGGGGGCGCGCCAGGGCAGGGCGTGTTGCTAGCAGCGCTGCAGGTAGTCTTGGTAAGTGGCCGTGATCTCCTCGGACTGATAGCGCGTCAGCTTGATGCTGCTACGCACGTCCGATGTGATGTGGGCCTTGAAGCCACCTTTGCGAAGCAGAGAATCTATCGTCTGAATTTGGTCCCAACCTAAAAATGAAGCAGTATGTTTACAAAAATGTGTAATATCATTACTTTGCAAAATCAACTTCTACACGATTTTATGTAAGTTTCGGGTTGGTATAAATGCTAATGATAAGTTATTAAGTTCTAATACTGTATCAAGCTTGTATTCGAGATTTCATAATATTGATAGCATCAGGTTTGAAAAGACTGTTGATTGATTCAAAAAGAAAGTAGTACGAGTGTGCCGACCCTGCTCCGTGGCGACTTGGGGTAGATAAGTTGCCGTTCGCCGGTTTCCCTTCTCGCTGAGGAACTCGATGCGGATGCCGTGGACTCCGATCTGCCAGTCCAGGTAGTGTTCCGCATCCTCGAAATGCTGCAGGATGGACACGGAGACCGTCAGCCTCGGCACCTCATCCCTAGTTATGGGAGGGAAACGGGAATCTTTCAAAGCGCTTGTGATTGCATATTCACGCAAACCTGCAAACACATCGGTGTCATTAGCATGGGGAAGTAAAAGATTTTAACATAAACAATTATAAAACTTACAAGAATATTATGGTTCACAGCTTTTTTTTTATATGAATACCGCAAAAGAGTCCCAACTGCTCCCAACCGTCTGGAGCAAGTGAGACTATGGCATCCCCAATTGGGTGCTGAATGTTGTGATGCTGAGATATTGGCGAGAGGAAGGAGAAGAGGAAGAGTAAGGTGGGGAAGTAACTGGCTATTCAGATCTGGTCACCAAACACGGCTAAAAGCCATTTCAAGTGACGTTTCAGTTCTGAATGGTGGTCTTTCACCAGGGCGATACTGAGAGTATCTTCAACTCTGGAACGTGCGTAAATGTACTAAATATTATTTTAAAATTAATTAATTGTGAAACAGTCCAAATTAATTAAATAAAATTTACTTGCGCACGCCGGGATTTGAACCCGCGACCTTCGGATTCGTAGTCGAGAGCCTTACCCCTCGACCGAGGCCGTCAAATATCATATACAATATTATAGCTTTTATCATAATAAAACGGTGAACAAAGCGAAAATACCAGTTTTTTGCATACCAAAGGTCCGGCTAGCTGGGGTCATAGGGGTTAATGACATTTAAGAAAAGTGTCCTTTCGATGAATAGATGTAATTTACCTGAATGCAAATGCATGGGGTTAAATGTACCGATGCATCCCCGCAACTTGTGTTCCTTTCCAATCTTCCAAGTCACAAATAAAGGGCTGCAAACACAAAGAAAATCTAAGAAGAAATTTTCATATAAACAAGATTTCACCTAGTTAGGAAAAGTTTTTTTATTGACGTAGGTTTGTGTTTGTTTTTAATATTTAAATGAACGCACATTTTAAAAGAAAAATTGTAAAAAATGCATTATTATAATGTTATCATTGAAGAGTACCTCAAGGTTCATGCATCTAAATGGCAATATAAACACAGTTATCTAATGCTCAGATTAGATATTTTTCTTGCACAATTTACTTTTGAAAGGGCATTAAAATCTACAACTAATGAAAAAATTTAAATCACATTTTTCTCATTCAGAGTAAATGTTAAAATTATTTCGAAATTCACAAAAATTGTAAAACCTTCAAGTTAGAAGTAATCATATTTTAAAAAAATATAATGATGTTAGGTCGGGGCTGTCAGAAACTGGATATAAGGGTGATTTCTTCAAGTTTACAATTGATAACTTTTTAAGTGTGATAAATTATTGATAAAGATTAAACAAAGAAAGTTGCTTACTATGCATCGTTGGTAAAGTTTGGTGTTTGAGGTGGATCCATACTGTGAAGTTGACAGTACAACACGTCGAAACAAAAATAACACATATCCGAGATGGCCACGAGCTCATGTTGAACACCATTCATGGTCTTATCCACCCCATTGGTAAGGCCGTGAATATTATTTAATTTTTGTTTCTTTGTTCCACAACAGCTCGAAGCCATGGCTATTTTCCTTTCTTCCTCAACTTCACAACCCTCAACTGACAACGATAGGCAACACGAGGAAACTGAAAGTTGTACGAATACCACCTGGAGAATTATCGCTTTCAATAATAGACAATTTAACTTTTTCTTCATAGACAATAAATCTGAAATAAAAAAGGGACCTTCCCATCAGCTAACGACGATTCTTTTAAGATTTTACAAACCTTTAAAGAGAATATTATAATCGAAAGTATTCATAATGATAAGACGCTAATTAATGCAGTGGGTTATAATTCTAGGAATAACGCAAAAAGGTTAGGAACTGAAAAGCAATTTAGGTATTTACAACAAGTCATTTATTTTCATAATCGTGGAGTCAGTCTTAAACTAAAGTTAATCTTAATTAGACACAAAATTTCAATAAAACTAGATAGCCAAATACTTAAATCTACTTGTAAAGTCTTTGTACTTAAAATTAACTATTAACTTCGTTTAAAAATACGTAAAAGTTTGTATTCTTAAAACTAGAGATTCACTTGGCTTAATTATACGGAAAGTTGATTCTTAAAGCTAGAGATTCACTTGGATTAATTATACGGGAAAGTTGATTCTTAAAATTAGAGATTCACTTGGCTTAATTATACGGGAAAGTTTAGTTATCCTACGTAAAAGTCTTTACAAGAGTATTCACAGGGTGACATGGTGGGAGAATTATATGGTATGAGAGTTCAGAGGCAGTTCCCTTTACTGATGGCTATACAGGGTCCAGAGAGCGGCTGGGTATGCAGAGTTCTCGCGTTCGCACTAGGTATCCAAGTACCTCCAGATCGGGAGTAGGTACAAACGCGGCGATGATCAGAGGCCTGGGCGGTCTCCGGGGTTTGATCTCCGAAGGGCGAAGATTAGTAACTTCCTGTGCGGAAGCGGGGGGTCGACTCGCAGTGCAGAGCCTGGCGACTTCTACGGTAGATCGCCGAAGGGCGAAGACCAGACTTCCTTCTGGGACGGAAGCGTCAAGCCAACTCGCGGTGCAGAGCCTGGGCGCTCACATGCAGTAGATCTCTGAAGGGTGGAGATCGTACTTCCTTCTGGGACGGAAGCGTAACACTCACTGTCGTCAGAGGGCCTGGGCAGCCTCTCCGAAGGGCGAGAAGAGGTACCTTCCTGTGCGGATGCCTAAAACCGACTGTCTTCAGAGTAGTGTTGGCAGTTATAACCAATAACCAAATACCGGTTATTTGCGAAATACCCGCAGTTCCGCTAGCGGCCGCTCGGTTATTTGGTTATTTGGTTATTTTGGTTATTTTGGTTATGGATATTTGACAAAAGGGGACAGCGCTATACGGGCTCCATGCTTCCTGTATACCTGTCTTTTTCTTTAGTGAGGCAAAACCAGACACAGCTATATAGTTCGTATAGCGCTATTCCTTTCTGTGAGATGAGAACTACCCGATACCCAGAATACCCAGTAATACCCAATACCCATTGACAAAACCATAACCAAATAACCAAAAACCAACTGATAACTGAAAACTTAGATAACTAGATAACTAGACAACTGTAGCCAGTCAGTAGGTCAGTACGCCAATAGTAACTAGCATTCACAGCGAACAGTTAACCCTCTAACGCTCGTAACTGTATTTATTTCTTTCGATAGATTTTTTTTTAAGTTTGTGGAAATTTTTTTAAAGGACGAAATAATATTTATCATAGTTTATTGTGGTGTTTAGAATAGTAAGTTAAATAAGTGTTGTTTATTTGTGAAAATCGTGGCTTTTTAAATAAGGCAGGCAGTATTTGGACCCATTTCGAAAAACATAATGCCGGAAAAAATGCGCTGTGTAAATTATGTAAAATTTTTTTAATTATAAAAGTTCTACATGAAACTTAATCTTTTATCTAATTAATTAAAATTATAGCGTTTACATAATTCTACAAGAATTGCTGCTATGTAGCAAGATATAAAATTATAACAAAAAAAATCATGCAAACATTATTTATTTATTTTGTACACAAAGGGTTATTCTTACACTTTGCTCCCTTCAGCTTCTCTGCTCGGTACTCGCCTCGGGTTCCCATTGTTCCCAATACCCACTGTACTAACCGCAACTACGCCTAGCTAGCTACGGCTCGGTTATTCGGTTATATCAGTTATTTGGTTATTTTGGTTATGGTTATTCGGCAAAAGGGGACAGCGCTATATGAGCTCCATGCTGCATGTATATCTGTCTTTTTCTTTAGTGAGGCGAAACGAGACAGAGCTATATAGTTCGTATTGCGCTATCCCCTTTGTGAGGTGACAACTACGCAATACCCAGTTATACCCACTGACAAAACGATAGCCAAATAACTGAAATAACCAACTGATAACTATCCACCTAGCCCTAGCCATTAGCCCAGTGGCCAGTATGAAGCGGCAATGTAAAGGCGCGCAAGTATTTGAGGGAGTAATCAGTATATACGGTACATTTTTAATCAACCATTGTATTTTGATCCTACCAAGGAACTTACAATGTTTGGATAAAATTAATGACTTATATGCACTTGGGAAATAACAAATATAAATATTGGGGTATCCCATTAAAAGCTAATTTACTGGTCCGTTATTATTATTTTCAAGGAATTGTGGTATTTTTAAATGCGAGAATGAAATAAATAGTTAGCATTGAAACGAGTGATAAAAATAATTTATAATATTCCTAATTCTTATTGTTTGAGACGTCATGACGTATAATCTGAATTTTTATCTTATTTACCCCACTCCCTAATAAAAAAATTCAAATGTGTCCATTGTATAATAGATGTATTTGATATTTTTGTAAAGTTAAACCATTTAAAAAATGATCTGCTACTACTTAAATGCATTAAACGATATCTCAACTCTTTCTACAAGATGTATGATAAAGATTCTATGTAGAAATATATAAAATTGGAACATAAAAATACAAATCAAGGGAACGATTTTATTTTATTTTGTACGCCCGCTACTTGTTATTCCTGGTTGTTACCACCCCGGATCGGTGCTTATCTCGGGTCCCCACTCACCAATATGACCCACTCACCGAACGACCGAAATAACCAAAATAACCGTTTTATAACCACTTATTTAGCTCCTAATAAGAAGTTGGTTATGGCATTGAAATTCTGGCTAATTACCCTAAGCACCGTGTTGCAGGCCCGGCAAGCCAGGCGGTAAACCTTGCCAACGGAATGTCACAGCACCTTCATCGACTCTCCATAAGCAAGACAATACAACACGTCCTTGTCATTAGACCGACTCGACTCGACTCGAGTGATGAGAGGGAGAAAATTTTTGTATATATTTGCAACTTGGCCAAATTCGTATCGGAGCTGCGAACGGAAGTGGCGCCATCTCTACTTGATCAAATGACGCAGTACCCGTGTTGCAGGCCCGGCAAACCAGGCGGAAAACCTTAGCAACGAAATTTCACAGAACCTTCTGCAAATCTCCTGCGCAAGGCAATACAAAACGTCCTAGTCAATAGACCGACTCTACTCGACTCGAGTGATGAGATGGAGAAAATTTTTGTATATATTTGCAAGTTGGCAAAATTCGTATGGGAGCTGCGAATGGAAGTGGCGCCATCTCTACTTGATCAAGTGACGCAGTCCCCGTGTTGCAGGCCCTGCAAGCCCGGCGGAAAACCTTGGCAACGGAATTTCACAGGACCTTCTGCAAATCTCCTGCGCAAGGCAATACAACACGACCTAGTCATTAGACTGACTCGACTGACCTCGAGGATGAGAGGGAGAAAATTTTACATATTTGCAACTTGGCCAAATTCGTATGGAGCCGGTGAATGGAAGTGGCGCCATCTCTACTTGATCATGACGCAGTCCCTCTGTGTTGCAGGCCCTGCAAAGCCAGGCGGAAAAACCTTGGCAAGGGAATTTACAGAACCTTCTGCAAATCTACTGCGCAAGCGCAATACAACATGTCCTAGTCATTAGACCGACTCGACTCGAGTGATGAGTGGGAGAAAATTTTTGTATATATTTGCAACTTGTCCAAATTCGTATGGGAGCTGCGAATGGAAGTGGCGCCATCTCTACTTGATCAAATGACGCAGTACCCGTGTTGCAGGCCCTGCAAGCCAGGCGGAAAACCTTGGCAACGGAATTTCACAGAACCTTCTGCAAATCTCCTGCGCAAGGCAATACAACACGTCCTAGTCATTAGACCGACTCTACTCGACTCGAGTGATGAGATGGAGAAATTTTTTGTATATATTTGCAAGTTGGCAAAATTTGTATGGGAGCTGCGAATGGAAGTGGCGCCATCTCTACTTGATCAAGTGACGCAGTCCCCGTGTTGCAGGCCCTGCAAGCCCGGCGGAAAACCTTGGCAACGGAATTTCACAGGACCTTCTGCAAACCTCCTGCGCAAGGCAATACAACACGACCTAGTCATTAGACCGACTCGACTCGACTCGAGGGATGAGAGGGAGAAAATTTTTGTATATATTTGCAACTTGGCCAAATTCGTATGGGAGCTGCGAATGGAAGTGGCGCCATCTCTACTTGATCAAGTGACGCAGTCCCCGTGTTGCAGGCCCTGCAAGCCTTGCGGAAAACCTTGGCAACGGAATTTCACAGAACCTTCTGCAAATCTCCTGCGCAAGGCAATACAACACGTCCTAGTCATTAGACCGTTTCGACTCGACTCGAGTGATGAGAGGGAGAAATTTTTTGTATATATTTGCAACTTGGCCAAATTCGTATCGGAGCTGCGAACGGAAGTGGCGCCATCTCTACTTGATCAAATGACGCAGTACCCGTGTTGCAGGCCCGGCAAGCCAGGCGGAAAACCTTGGCAACGAAATTTCACAGAACCTTCTGCAAATCTCCTGCGCAAGGCAATACAACACGACCTAGTCATTAGACCGACTCGACTCGACTCGAGTGATGAGAGGGAGAAAATTTTTGTATATATTTGCAACTTGGCCAAATTCGTATCGGAGCTGCGAACGGAAGTGGCGCCATCTCTACTTGATCAAATGACGCAGTACCCGTGTTGCAGGCCCGGCAAACCAGGCGGAAAACCTTGGCAACGAAATTTCACAGAACCTTCTGCAAATCTCCTGCGCAAGGCAATACAAAACGTCCTAGTCAATAGACCGACTCTACTCGACTCCAGTGATGAGATGGAGAAAATTTTTGTATATATTTGCAAGTTGGCAAAATTCGTATGGGAGCTGCGAATGGAAGTGGCGCCATCTCTACTTGATCAAGTGACGCAGTCCCCGTGTTGCAGGCCCTGCAAGCCCGGCGGAAAACCTTGGCAACGGAATTTCACAGGACCTTCTGCAAATCTCCTGCGCAAGGCAATACAACACGACCTAGTCATTAGACCGACTCGACTCGACTCGAGTGATGAGAGGGAGAAAATTTTTGTACATATTTGCAAGTTGGCGAAATTCGTATCGGAGCTGCGAATGGAAGTGGCGCCATCTCTACTGGATCAAATGACTCAGTACCCCTGTTGCCAGCCCGGAAAGCCAGGCGGAAAACCTTGGCATCGAAATTTCACAGCACCTTCTGCAAATATCCAGTAGCAAAGCAATTCAACACGTCCTAGTCATTAGACCGACTCGACTCGAGTGATGAGATGGAGAAAATTTGGTTATATATTTGCAACTTGGCCAAATTTGTATGGGAGGTACAAACGGAAGTGGCGCCATCTCTACTTGATCAAATGACGCGCTACCCGTGTTTCAGGCCCGGCAAGCCAGGGGGAAAACTCCAGGTCGGAATTTCAGGACCTTCTTGCAAATCTCCTGCGCAAGGCAATACAACACGACCAGTTATTAGACCGACCCGGACTGACTCGAGTGATGAGAGGTGGCGAAAAATTTTGCATATATTTTGCAATCCTGGGTCAAATTCGTATGGGAGCTGCGAATGGAAGTGGCGCCATCTCTACTTGATCAAGTGACGCAGTCCCCGTGTTGCAGGCCCTGCAAGTTTTGTGGAAAACCTTGGCAACGGAATTTCACAGAACCTTCTGCAAATCTCCTGCGCAAGGCAATACAACACGTCCCTAGTCATTAGACCGACTTGACTCGAGTGATGAGAGGGAGAATTTTTTTTATATATTTGCAAATTGGCGAAATTCGTATGGGAGCTGCGAACGGAAGTGGCGCCATCTCTACTTGATCAAATGACGCAGTACCCGTGTTGCAGGCCCTGCAAGCCATTCGGAAAACCTTGGCAACGGAATTTCACAGAACCTTCTGCAAATCTCCTGCGCAAGGCAATACAACACGTCCCTAGTCATTAGACCGACTTGACTCGAGTGATGAGAGGGAGAATTTTTTTTATATATTTGCAAATTGGCGAAATTCGTATGGGAGCTGCGAACGGAAGTGGCGCCATCTCTACTTGATCAAATGACGCAGTACCCGTGTTGCAGGCCCGGCAAGCCAGGCGGAAAACCTTGGCAACGGAATTTCACAGAACCTTCTGCAAATCTCCTGCGCAAGGCAATACAACACGTCCTAGTCATAAGACCGACTCGACTCGAGTGATGAGAGGGAGAAAATTTTTGTATATATTTGCAACTTGGCCAAATTCGTATGGGAGCTGCGAATGGAAGTGGCGCCATCTCTACTTGATCAAATGACGCAGTACCCGTGTTCCAGGCCCGGCAAGCCAGGCGGAAAACCTTGGCAACGGAATTTCACAGAACCTTCTGCAAATCTCCTGCGCAAGGCAATACAACACGTCCTAGTCATTAGACCGACTCGACTCGACTCGAGTGATGAGATGGAGAAAATTTTTGTATATATTTGCAACTTGGCCAAATTCGTATGGGAGCTGCGAATGGAAGTGGCGCCATCTCTACTTGATCAAATGACGCAGTACCCGTGTTCCAGGCCCGGCAAGCCATTCGGAAAACCTTGGCATCAGAATTTCACATAACCTTCTGCAAATCTCCTGCGCAAGGAAATACAACACGTCCTAGTCATTAGACCGACTCGACTCGAGTGATGAGAGGGAGAAAATTTTTGTATATATTTGCAACTTGGCCAAATTCGTATAAGAGCTGCGAACGGAAGTGGCGCCATCTCTACTTGATCAAATGACGCAGTACCCGTGTTGCAGGCCAAGCAAGCCAGGCGGAAAAGCTTGGCAACGGAATTTCACAGAACCTTCTGCAAATCTCCTGCGCAAGGCAATACAACACGTCCTAGTCATTAGACCGACTCGACTCGAGTGATGAGAGGGAGAAAATTTTTGTATATATTTGCAACTTGACCAAATTCGTATGGGAGCTGCGAATGGAAGTGGCGCCATCTCTACTTGATCAAATGACGCAGTACCCGTGTTCCAGGCCCGGCAAGCCAGGCGGAAAACCTTGGCAACGGAATTTCACAGAACCTTCTGCAAATCTCCTGCGCAAGGCAATACAACACGTCCTAGTCATTAGACCGTTTCGACTCGACTCGAGTGATGAGAGGGAGAAAATTTTTGTATATATTTGCAACTTGGCCAAATTCGTATGGGAGCTGCGAACAGAAGTGGCGCCATCTCTACTTGATCAAATGACGCAGTACCTGTGTTGCAGGCCCGGCAAGCCAGGCGGAAAACCTTGGCAACGGAATTTCACAGAACCTTCTGCAAATCTCCTGCGCAAGGCAATACAACACGTCCTAGTCATTAGACCGACTCGAGTGATGAGAGGGAGAAAATTTTTGTATATATTTGCAACTTGGCGAAATTCGTATGGGAGCTGCGAACGGAAGTGGCGCCATCTCTACTTGATCAAATGACGCAGTAACCCTGTTACCAGCCCGGCAAGCCAGGCGGAAAACCTTGGCAACGAAATTTCACAGCACCTTCTGCAAATCTCCCGCGTGTGCAATACAATACGACCTAGTTATTAGACTTAATTCGACTCGACTCGAGTGATGAGAGGGAGAGGAAAATTTTTGTATATTTGCAACTTGGGCCAAATTCGTATGGAGCTGAGGAATGGAAGTGGCGCCATCTCATTTCTGATCAAGTGACGCAGTCCCCGTGTTGCAGGCCCTGGGTGTCATGAAAACTTGGCAAGGGAATTTCACAGACCTTCTGCAAATCTACTGCGCAAGGCAATACAACACGTGTCCTAGTCATTAGACCGACTTACTCGACTCGAGGATGAGATTGAGAAAATTTTTGTATATATTTGCAAGTTGGCGAAATTCGTATGGGAGCTGCGAACGGAAGTGGCGCCATCTCTACTTGAACAAATGACGCAGTACCCGTGTTGCAGGCCCTGCAAGCCAGGCGGAAAACCTCGGCAACGGAATTTCACAGAACCTTCTGCAAATCTCCTGCGCAAGGCAATACAACACGTCCTAGTCATTAGACCGACTCTACTCGACTCGAGTGATGAGATGGAGAAATTTTTTGTATATATTTGCAAGTTGGCAAAATTTGTATGGGAGCTGCGAATGGAAGTGGCGCCATCTCTACTTGATCAAGTGACGCAGTCCCCGTGTTGCAGGCCCTGCAAGCCCGGCGGAAAACCTTGGCAACGGAATTTCACAGGACCTTCTGCAAACCTCCTGCGCAAGGCAATACAACACGACCTAGTCATTAGACCGACTCGACTCGACTCGAGGGATGAGAGGGAGAAAATTTTTGTATATATTTGGAACTTGGCCAAATTCGTATGGGAGCTGCGAACGGAAGTGGCGCCATCTCTACTTGAACAAATGACGCAGTACCCTTGTTGCAGGCCCTGCAAGCCAGGCGGACAACCTTGGCAACGGAATTTCACAGCACCTTCTGCAAATCTCCTGCGCAAGGCAATACAACACGTCCTAGTCATTAGGCCGACTCGATTCGACTCGAGTGATGAGAGGGAGAAAATTTTTGTATATATTTGCAAGTTGGCGAAATTCGTATGGGAGCTGCGAACGGAAGTGGCGCCATCTCTACGTGAACAAATGACGCAGTACCCGTGTTGCAGGCCCTGCAAGCCAGGCGGAAAACCTTGGCAACGGAATTTCTCACAGAACCTTCTGCAACCTCTACGCAAGGCAATACAACACGTCCTAGTCAATAGGCCAACTCGATTCGACTCGAGTGATGAGAGGGAGAAAATTTTTGTATATATTTGCAAGTTGGCGAAATTCTTATGGGAGCTGCGAACGGAAGTGGCGCCATCTCTACTTGAACAAATGACGCAGTACCCGTGTTGCAGGCCCTGCAAGCCAGGCGGAAAACCTTGGCAACGGAATTTCACAGAACCTTCTGCAAATCTCCTGCGCAAGGCAATACAACACGTCCTAGTCATTCGAACGACTCGCCTCGACTCGAGTGATGAGAGGGAGAAAATTTTTGTATATATTTGGAACTTGGCCAAATTCGTATGGGAGCTGCGAACGGAAGTGGCGCCATCTCTACTTGAACAAATGACGCAGTACCCTTGTTGCAGGCCCTGCAAGCCAGGCGGAAAACCTTGGCAACGGAATTTCACAGCACCTTCTGCAAATCTCCTGCGCAAGGCAATACAACACGTCCTAGTCATTAGGCCGACTCGATTCGACTCGAGTGATGAGAGGGAGAAAATTTTTGTATATATTTGGAACTTGGCCAAATTCGTATGGGAGCTGCGAACGGAAGTGGCGCCATCTCTACTTGAACAAATGACGCAGTACCCTTATTGCAGGCCCTGCAAGCCAGGCGGAAAACCTTGGCAACGGAATTTCACAGCACCTTCTGCAAATATCCTGCGCAAGGCAATACAACACGTCCTAGTCAATAGGCCAACTCGATTCGACTCGAGTGATGAGAGGGAGAAAATTTTTGTATATATTTGCAAGTTGGCGAAATTCTTATGGGAGCTGCGAACGGAAGTGGCGCCATCTCTACTTGAACAAATGACGCAGTACCCGTGTTGCAGGCCATGCAAGCCAGGCGGAAAACCTTGGCAACGGAATGTCACAGAACCTTCTGCAAATCTCCTGCTCGAGGCAATACAACACGTCCTAGTCATTAGGCCGTCTCGACTCGACTCGAGTGATGAGATGGAGAAAATTTTTGTATATATTTGCAAGTTGGCGAAATTCGTATGGGAGCTGCGAACGGAAGTGGCGCCATCTCTACTTGAACAAATGACACAGTACCCGTGTTGCAGGCCCTGCAAGCCAGGCGGAAAACCTTGGCAACGGAATTTCACAGAACCTTCTGCAAATCTCCTGCACAAGGCAATACAACACGTCCTAGTAATTAGGCCGACTCGATTCGACTCGAGTGATGAGAGGGAGAAAATTTTTGTATATATTTGCAAGTTGGCGAAATTCGTATGGGAGCTGCGAACGGAAAGGGCGCCATCTCTACTTGAACAAATGACGCAGTACCCGTGTTGCAGGCCATGCAAGCCAGGCGGAAAACCTTGGCAACGGAATTTCACAGAACCTTCTGCAAATCTCCTGCGCGAGGCAATACAACACGTCCTAGTCATTAGGCCGTCTCGACTCGACTCGAGTGATGAGATGGAGAAAATGTTTGTATATATTTGCAAGTTGGCGAAATTCGTATGGGAGCTGCGAACGGAAGTGGCGCCATCTCTACTTGAACAAATGACGCAGTACCCGTGTTGCAGGCCCTGCAAGCCAGGCGGAAAACCTTGGCAACGGAATTTCACAGAACCTTCTGCAAATCTCCTGCAAAAGGCAATACAACACGTCCTAGTAATTAGGCCGACTCGACTCGACTCGAGTGATGAGAGGGAGAAAGTTTTTGTATATATTTGCAAGTTGGCGAAATTCGTATGGGAGCTGCGAACGGAAGTGGCGCCATCTCTACTTGAACAAATGACGCAGTACCCGTGTTGCAGGCCCTGCAAGCTAGGCGGAAAATTTTGGCAACGGAATTTCACAGCACCTTCTGCAAATCTCCTGCGCAAGGCAATACAATACGTTCTAGTCATTAGAACGACTCGACTCGACTCGAGTGGTGAGAGGGAGAAAATTTTTGTATATATTTGCAAGTTGGCGAAATTCGTATGGGAGCTGCGAACGGTAGTGGCGCCATCTCTACTTGAACAAATGACGCAGTACCCGTGTTGCAGGCCCTGCAAGCCAGGCGGAAAACCTTGGCAACGGAATTTCACAGAACCTTCTGCAAATCTCCTGCACAAGGCAATACAACACGTCCTAGTAATTAGGCCGACTCGACTCGACTCGAGTGATGAGAGGGAGAAAGTTTTTGTATATATTTGCAAGTTGGCGAAATTCGTATGGGAGCTGCGAACGGAAGTGGCGCCATCTCTACGTGAACAAATGACGCAGTACCCGTGTTGCAGGCCCTGCAAGCCAGGCGGAAAACCTTGGCAACGGAATTAAACCGAACCTTCTGCAAATCTCCTACGCAAGGCAATACAACACGTCCTAGTCATTAGACCGACTCGACTCGACTCGAGTGGTGAGAGGGAGTAAATTTTTGTATATATTTGCAACTTGGCGAAATTCGTATGGGAGCTGCGAACGGAAGTGGCGCCATCTCTACTTGAACAAATGACGCAGTACCCGTGTTGCAGGCCCTGCAAGCCAGGCGGAAACCCTTGGCAACGGAATTTCATAGAACCTTCTGCAAATCTCCTGCGCAAGGCAATACAACACGTCCTAGTCATTAGTCCGACTCGCCTCGACTCGAGTGATGAGAGGGAGAAAATTTTTGTATATATTTGGAACTTGGCCAAATTCGTATGGGAGCTGCGAACGGAAGTGGCGCCATCTCTACTTGAACAAATGACGCAGTACCCTTGTTGCAGGCCCTGCAAGCCAGGCGGAAAACCTTGGCAACGGAATTTCACACTACCTTCTGCAAATCTCCTGCGCAAGGCAATACAACACGTCCTAGTCATTAGGCCGACTCGATTCGACTCGAGTGATGAGAGGGAAAAGATTTTTTGTATATAATTTGAACGGCCCAAATTCGTATGGGAGCTGCGAACGAGTGGCACTTACCATCTCTCTACTTGAAAAAATGACGCAGTACCCGTGTTGCAGGCCCTGCAAGCAAGGCGGAAAACCTTGGCAACGGATTTTCACAGAACCTTCTGAAAATCTCCTGCGCAAGGCAATACAACACGTCCTAGTCATTAGACCGACTCGACTCGACTCAACTCGAGTGATGAGATGGAGAAAATTTTTGAATATATTTGCAAGTTGGCGAAATTCGTATGGGAGCTGCGAACGGAAGTGGCGCCATCTCTACTTGAACAAATGTCGCAGTACCCGTGTTGCAGGCCCTGCAAGCAAGGCGGAAAACCTTGGCAACGGATTTTCACAGAACCTTCTGCAAATCTCCTGCGAAAGGCAATACAATACGTTCTAGTCATTAGAACGACTCGACTCGACTCGAGTGGTGAGAGGGAGAAAATTTTTGTATATATTTGCAAGTTGGCGAAATTCGTATGGGAGCTGCGAACGGTAGTGGCGCCATCTCTACTTGAACAAATGACGCAGTACCCGTGTTGCAGGCCCTGCAAGCCAGGCGGAAAACCTTGGCAACGGAATTTCACAGAACCTTCTGCAAATCTCCTGCACAAGGCAATACAACACGTCCTAGTAATTAGGCCGACTCGACTCGACTCGAGTGATGAGAGGGAGAAAGTTTTTGTATATATTTGCAAGTTGGCGAAATTCGTATGGGAGCTGCGAACGGAAGTGGCGCCATCTCTACGTGAACAAATGACGCAGTACCCGTGTTGCAGGCCCTGCAAGCCAGGCGGAAAACCTTGGCAACGGAATTAAACAGAACCTTCTGCAAATCTCCTACGCAAGGCAATACAACACGTCCTAGTCATTAGACCGACTCGACTCGACTCGAGTGGTGAGAGGGAGTAAATTTTTGTATATATTTGCAACTTGGCGAAATTCGTATGGGAGCTGCGAACGGAAGTGGCGCCATCTCTACTTGAACAAATGACGCAGTACCCGTGTTGCAGGCCCTGCAAGCAAGGCGGAAAACCTTTTCAACGGATTTTCACAGAACCTTTTGCAAATCTCCTGCGAAAGGCAATACAATACGTTCTAGTCATTAGAACCACTCGACTCGACTCGACTGGAGTGATGAGAGGGAGAAAATTTTTGTATATATTTGGAACTTGGCCAAATTCGTATGGGAGCTGCGAACGGAAGTGGCGCCATCTCTACTTGAACAAATGACGCAGTACCCTTGTTGCAGGCCCTGCAAGCCAGGCGGAAAACCTTGGCAACGGAATTTCACACTACCTTCTGCAAATCTCCTGCCCAAGGCAATACAACACGTCCTAGTCATTAGGCCGACTCGATTCGACTCGAGTGATGAGAGGGAGAAAATTTTTGTATATATTTGGAACTTGGCCAAATTCGTATGGGAGCTGCGAACGGAAGTGGCGCCATCTCTACTTGAACAAATGACGCAGTACCCGTGTTGCAGGCCCTAGAAGCCAGGCGGAAAACCTTGGCAACGGAATTTCACAGAACCTTCTGCAAATCTCCTGCGCATGGTAATACAACACGTCCTAGTCATTAGACCGACTCGACTCGAGTGATGAGAGGGAGAAAATTTTTGTATATATTTGCAAGTTGGCGAAATTCGTATGGGAGCTGCGAACGGAAGTGGCGCCATCTCTACTCGATCAAATGACGCAGTACCCGTGTTGCAGGCCCCGCAAGCCAGGCGGAAAACCTTGGCAACGGAATTTCACAGAAGATTCTGCAAATCTCCAGGAGCAAAGCAATACAACACGTCCTAGTCATTAGACCGACTCGACTCGAGTGATGAGAGGGAGAAAATTTTTGTATATATTTGCAAGTTGGCGAAATTCGTATGGGAGCTGCGAACGGAAGTGGCGCCATCTCTACTTGAACAAATGACGCAGTACCCGTGTTGCAGGCCCTGCAAGCCAGGCGGAAAACCTTGGCAACGGAATTTCACAGAACCTTCTGCAAATCTCCTGCGCGAGGCAATACAACACGTCCTAGTCATTAGGCCGTCTCGACTCGACTCGAGTGATGAGATGGAGAAAATTTTTGTATATATTTGCAAGTTGGCGAAATTCGTATGGGAGCTGCGAACGGAAGTGGCGCCATCTCTACTTGAACAAATGACGCAGTACCCGTGTTGCAGGCCCTGCAAGCCAGGCGGAAAACCTTGGCAACGGAATTTCACAGAACCTTCTGCAAATCTCCTGCGCAAGGCAATACAACACGTCCTAGTCATTAGACCGACTCCACTCGAGTGATGAGAGGGAGAATTTTTTTTTGTATATTTGCAAGTTGGCGAAACTCGTATGGGAGCTGCGAACGGAAGTGGCGCCATCTCTACTAGATCAAATGACGCAGTACCCGTGTTGCAGGCCCTGCAAGCCATTTGGAAAACCTTGGCAACGGAATTTCACAGAACCTTCTGCAAAGCTCCTGCGCAAGGCAAAACAACACGTCCTAGTCATTAGACCGACTCGACTCGAGTGATGAGAAGCAGAAAATTTTTGTATATATTTGCAACTTGGCCAAATTCGTATGAGAGCTGCGAACGGAAGTGGCGCCATCTCTACTCGATCAAATGACGCAGTACCAGTGTTCCAGGCCCGGCAAGCCATTCGGAAAACCTTGGCAACGGAATTTCACAGAACCTTTTGCAAACCTCCTGCGCAAGGCAATACAACACGTCCTAGTCATTAGACCGACTCGACTCGAGTGATGAGAAGGAGAAAATTTTTGTATATATTTGCAACTTGGCGAAATTCGTATGGGAGCTGCGAACGGAAGTGGCGCCATCTCTACCTGATCAAATGACGCAGTACCCGTGTTGCAGGCCCGGCAAGCCAGGCGGAAAACCTTGGCAACGGAATTTCACAGCACCTTCTGCAAATCTCAAAGCAATACAACACGTCCTAGTCATTAGACCGACTCGACACGAGTGATTATGAGAGTAGGCCTGAACTAGTGTTGGCAGTTATAACCAATAACCAACTAAATACCGGTTATTTGCTAAATACCCGGAGTTACGCTGGCGGCCGCTCGGTTATTTGGTTATTTGGGTATTTTGGTTATTTTGGTTATGGATATTTGACAAAAGGAGACAGCGCTATACGGGCTCCTTGCTGCATGCATACCTGTCTTTTTCTTTACTGAGGCAAAACGAGACAGATCTATATAGTTCGTATAGCGCTATTCCTTTCTGTGGGGTGTAAACTACCTGATACCCAGAATACCCAGTAATACCCAATACCCATTGTCAAAACCATAACCAAATAACCAATAACCAACTGATAACTGAAAACTTAGATAACTAGATAACTAGACAACTGTAGCCAGTCAGTAGGTCAGTACGCCAATAGTAACTAGCATTCACACATTCACAGCGAACAGTTAATCCTCCAGCGCTCGTAACTGTATTTATTTCTTTCGATAGATTTTTTTTGTAAGTTTGATGCCATTTTTTTAAAGAACAAAATAATATTTATCATAGTTTATTGAGTTGTTTAGAATAGTGAGTTAAATGAGTGTTGTTTGTTTGTGAAAATTTTGACTTTTTAAATATGGCAGGAAGTATTTGGACCCATTTCGAAAAACATAATGCCGGAAAATAAGTGCTGTGTAAATTATGTAAAACTTTTTTTAATTATAAAAGTTCTACATGAAACTTAATCTTTTATCTAATTAATTAAAATTGTAGCGTTTACACAATTCTACAAGGATTGCTGCTATGTAGCAATATATAAAATTATAACAAAAAAAATCATTGAAACATTATTTATTTATTTTACACACAAAGGGTTATTCGTACACTTTGCTCCCTTAGAGTAACAATATTATTACTCTAAGTTTGCTCCCTTCAGATTCTCTGCTCGGTACTCGCCTCCGGTTCACATTGTTCCCAATACCCACTGTACTAACCGCAACTACGCCTAGCTACGGTTAGGTTATTCGGTTATTCGGTTATTTGGTTATTTCAGTTATTTCAGTTATTTGGTTATGTTTATTCGGCAAAAGGGGACAGCGCTATATTGGCTCCATGCTGCATGTATATCTGTCTTTTTCTTTAGTAAGGCGAAACGAGACAGAGCTATATAGTTCGTATTGCGCTATCCCCTTTGTGAGGGGACAACTACCCAATACCCAGTTATACCCACTGACAAAACCATAACCAAATAACTGAAATAACCAACTGATAACTATCCACCTAGCCCTAGCCATTAGCCCAGTGGCCAGTATGAAGCGGCAATGTAAACACGCCAGGTATTTGAGGAATTAATCAGTAAATACTGTACGTTTTTTATACGAATCAACCATTGTATTTTGATCCTACCAAGGAATTTACAATGTTTTGATAAAATTAATGACTTATTTACTAGTTGCACTTCGGAAATAACAAACACAAATCTAAATATTGGGGTATCCCATTAAAAGCTAATTTACTTGTCGGTTATTATTATTTTCAAGGAGTTGTGGTATTATTAAATGCGAGAATGAAATAAATAGTTAGCATTGAAAGGAGTGATAAAAATAATTTATAATATTCCTAATTCTTATTTTTTGAGACGTCATGACATACAATCTGAATTTTTATCTTATTAACCCCACTCTCTAATAAAAAAATTCAAATGTTTCCATTGTACAATAGATGTATTTGATATTTTTGTTAATTTAAAACATTTAAAAAATGGTCTGCTACTACTTAAGCGCATTAAACGATATCTCATCTATTTCTAAAAGATGTATGATATAGATTCTATGTAGAAATATATAAAATTGGAACATAATACAAATCAAGCGAACGATTTTATTTTATTTTGTACGCCCGCTAATTGTTATTCCTGGTTGTTGCCGCCCCCGATCGGTGCTTATCTCGTGTCCCCACTCGCCAATACTATATAGTATATAGCCGAACAACCGAAATAACTAAATAAACAAAATAACCAAATAACCGTTATATAACCGTTATATAACCGGTTATTTAGCTCCTAATAACCAGTTGGTTATGGTATTGAAATTCTGGCTAGTTACCCAACACTAGAAAGTACTTGTATGTACGTCAAGATAGTACAACAAAATGTTTTTCCAAATCTAAAATAAATGTTTATTTTGAAACGTCAAAAATATTTTTATTTTTACTGTCATTTAAGAATGACATTTGGAAAAGTCTGCAAAATTCTCATTTCGCGTCGATAGATGTTTAATAAAAAAATTAATTTACCGTTCTCAAATCACAAACGGGGAAGCTTATTTCTTCACGATGCTAATGCAGGTGAGTATTTTGTAAAAATTAAGTTTACACTACCTACGTACGAAATAAATTACACATATTCATATATAACAACTATTAGACGTTATTAGAAAAAGAGATTCAAAATAATATTTGTACGACCGGTGTTATTAATCATACTAACAATAAAATATTATAAATACTAATGTTTTTTTTTAGTTTATCAAAGTGCACAGTTTTTTTGGAAGGAGGTCAAAAAATCCCGGAATGGTTCAGAAAGCGAATGTATTAAAGTGATAAAATCGAAAGATGGAAAAATGTTAATGAATGAAAAACAAATAAAAGGGAGATGGATTAAATGCTTTGAAAAGGTTTTTGAAACCCGATTAATAGTGATTCCAGTGGCGAATCAGGAATGAATGATGATGGGGTGAAAGTTATCAAAATTAGCATGGATGAAATAAAAAGATGGATTAAATGTATGAAGAATGGTAAGGCTGTTGATTTCGACAATATTGCTGCTGAATACTTTAAAGGAGATAGCCGTATAATTCTCACATGGTTATTCAAACTTCTTAATCATTGTTTAGAGGAGGGTTACACGCCATTAGATTGGAGGAGGGCTGTGATCATGCCTCTATACAAAGGTAAAGGGTCACGTATGTAATGTGAAAATCACAGGGCTATTAGCTAGCTATGTTCAGTTGGAAAGCTGTATGGTAAGATATTGATTGAAAGGGTACAAACGAAAGCAAAAGATAAAATATGGGATGTGCAAGATGCATTTATGAGTGGAAGGGGGTGCATGGATCAAATTTTCTCGTCTTTAGACATTTAAAAATAGACGAAAATTGAGGGCGCTGTAATCGTTCAAAAGGTTTTAAATGGCAACACGAAAATGACTCATGGGTACAATGGTCCAAGTGAATATTTTGTATTGTTTAATTCAATTCAATTAACTTTATTCCTCTTAAAAAAATAACAAAATTAGAATTTTAAGGCATTTTCAAAAAGTTACATTGCTAAATAAGACAATACCCAAAAAAACAAAAGAAATAAGGTATTTAAAACAAGTAGCAAAATTACTTTTTGTTTAAACGCAGCTTCATTTACGCTAAATATGTTGATAATCAAAATGATTCTATTTAACAGTAAGATTGCTCTCCCTATCGACATGACCATTGGAGGCCGGGAGATAAAACAGCCGATGCTGACGGTGACGGAGGTAACCATCGGGAACATAAAGATTAATGCTCTCCATGATAGCCGAGTTTTCGAACCATCCACGAATCAGTCTGAAGAAATGTGTAGCAATGTATACATCTCTTCTGATCCACAGATGGTTCATTTCGAGCATACCTAAAAGAAAGTCGATAGGATGTTAAAATGATGCCACAAAGTGAATTTACAGTTATTGAAGAAGTATATTTTTACTTTATACAAATGGTGTTCATAAATATGAATACAAAGATGGAATGACGAAAATATTAAATAAATACGTTATTTGTAATAGTAATTTAAAAAACATTTAGTTACTAAGAGGAAGTGTAAGTAATAGTGCACTTAGTAAGAGAGTCCCACCCGGAAACCAGGGTCCAGGGGGGCACTGATTTAGCTAGATTTTGGAGCACATGCTCTAAGGATGAGAAAGAGAATAGAATTTAATTAAGCGTGTACATGGCAACCTACAGCCAATATGGAAATGTAGGATAGATAGGGCTAAAGGAATGGATTGATTTTAATTTCGTGCTTTTCTTCTCGCCGCTTCTCGCTTCTCTTTGCTTTTCGTTTCCAGTTTCCCGATGTTTCATGCTACCCGTTTCTGTTCGTTTCCCGCTTCCAACTAAAAAAAATAAATTGACTTACGTCGTTTTTCTTCTGGACGTTTTTGTTTGCAATAAACTGTCAAATTCAAGCGTGAAACCTAACCTGAAATCTGAATGTACATTGCTATAATTGTTTAAAAATCAGCATAAATCCACAAAAGTATTGATAAAATTTTTCAATAGACAATAATACCTTCCCAGTTATTTCAGAAGTGCGTTTGTAAACGTCTTCAAAGTTAGACAGGAGTTTCCTTGCTGAAAATCAGCTAAACAGCGCCAGAATACACAGTAAATAATTTCCTTCGTACCACTGTTTATTAGTCTATTAATTTGAAATGATTTAATAATTATTGTAACTAAAGTAAACAATAAAGATCGGGTATGATAGTTTCTGAAAAACAACAATGAAATGTCAAAGGTTTTGGGGTTGCCATAGAAATGAGAAGCTTAGTTTAGAAATTTTAATTTGTTTACAATATTCTGCCAGGCTGTATCTAATCTCTTATTATACCCTATCTACTCTATAGAATCTTGTCTACCTTGAGGTAATTTTTCACAAAAACGGCGCTATACAAATCATCCAATTATTATTGTTATTATTATTAGAAATTTTACAAGTAGGTAGTATAATAGTATTAAATTCCCTATGCTATGGGAATTTTTTATCGTGATGACAACATTTTATTTGACAGGTGACGTTTGAATACCTAGATCTTTTTAAATCACCTCGTTTTTTTCCTTAATTCTTATTACCATTACCGCATTACCACTTCTCTAGAATCCAAGTGGGTCCAAGTTCTGCCCCCCTTTGCGCGTGAACGTCTCCACGTGCTGTCGCCAATTTTAGTTTCTTCGGCATTTAAAAAACAATTATTATTTCCTATTTCGCGAGTACGTAATTTCCATGACTGCGTAAGTTATTATGTAAATATCAGAAATCGGTGTGAAGTTTTTACCCCGAATTTACGCGAATCGGTTTCGTTTTCGTAATTTGTTTCTTTATAATCGAGTCAGTTAGTGGAATATCTACGTAGGTACGATGGAGGCACCTTTTAGCAATGGATTTTCCAAACATTCAGGTATGTTTTAAAATAACTTGATTTACTTATTATTAACACCAATGATTGTCAAGTACCCATCCAAGTCAAAAATTGCATAATTATGTTGATTTATTGAAAAATATTTGGTCAATATGGATAGGTACAATAAAGCAATCATTTTAAAAATAAATTATTGTTCATTTTTTATTTATTT